>JAOEGS010017476.1:37443-62007 GCA_025447755.1 Corythornis vintsioides | reverse complement strand
TCTGTGGTCTTGGAGACCTGGGACTCCTGGTAGCTGACATTAGTAGTAAAGACCGAGGCAAAGGTGGCATTCAGTAACATGCTTATCATTGATACAATTATGTCACAGAATCACAGAATGTTAGGGATTGGAAGGGACCCAGAAGATCATCTAGTCCAACCCCCCTGCCAGAACAGGATCACCTTGACTAAGTCACCCAGGAACACATCCAGGCGGGTCTTGAATGTCTCCAGAGAAGGAAACTCCTCAGCCCCCCTGGGCAGCCTGTTCCAGAGCTCTGTCACCCTCACTGTGATAAAGATTTTCCTTGTGTTTACCCTTGTGCTTTCCATGTCATTAACTAATTTGAAAATTTGCATAGAACCATTAATTTAATCTTCAAATAAATAGTATGGATTTAGTACTGGTGAAAGCACTCCAGATTAACTGCTTGGTGAATGAAGACCCCTTCTTATCTGTGAGACAGCAGGAAGACAAGCTTTACCTACGCACTGACCTGCGAGCACACTACAACCTTGATTTGACAGAGATGTGCACAGCTGCATCCGAGGAGTTCAAGGAAGGAGCTCAGCTCTCTGGCTCAGGCATCTCATATTCTCTCTCGGGCCAATTAGTGCACATCAGGGCAGAAAGTTTTCACAAGCTCTCATTGCCAGGGGAGCTGGAAATAAGAGTCACCATAGTTCCTGTGCTTGAATCTCAGCATCCTTGGAATTGAAGTGACTAGTGAGTTGTCACAGGAAGCCAGAAATGGCCTCTCTACAAAGTGAACACTACACAGCTGTGAGCAGCCACAGCAGAATTACACTTTCACACTTTCTCCCACTATCTTATTGTCCTATGCCACCCACCTTACTTAAGCTATTTATATTGTGCTCTACACAAGATGCTCACACCTCCTTAGAGATGGGAAAGACAGACAAGGCGTCTGATGGTTTCATTATGACAGCTCAACTGATTGGATTATCTTGACTGCTTGGAAGCTGCCCCCACAATCACTGCTCTCTTGCAAGTTGTAGAAAGGTGACAGTTGAGTTGAGGAGGGGCAGAAGATCCTTATGAGCTGTCTTGGTGGCGGATGGATCTGGATTCCCTCATCTAACTGTCATAGCTGGGCGAACTGACAGCTATATCCCTTCTCCCTTCTGGGAAAAACACAGGTCCTACACCACTAGAGGAGGAGGAGGATCCAGGCTCTTGCTCCTTTCTTTCACTGTTGCAAAATCCCAGGACCATGACATAACCATGACAACTACTGCTCTTCATTAAGGGGAGTGAGTACTAAAAGGCAGTTGCAACCAGCTATGAGGAACAGCAGAGGTAGAAAAATCAGAGGTAGAAAATTAATCGGAAGAGGGGAGACCTCACAGCATGTGATGTGAAAAAAGACCCTGCTTCCTCACACCACTGCCAGGGAGGCATGCTCAGCAGCCCAGCACACCTGGGCCAGCCAGTTGGCTCTCGGCTGCTCTTGTTATTCTCTGAGACCCTTCAGCTTGACTCTTGACAGAAAAATTACCAAATGTAATGCCCTTGTGACTTAGATAATGTGCACCTGTATCTAATTTCAGACTTGCTGGAATAACAGAGCAATTCTGTAATCAAAACAGGAAAAAAAAAAAAAAAAAAAGCCAGATCTGCCACTCACTGGCAGCTGCATGGGAAAGTGCCCCCCGTTCACACAGGGACCCTATGTGAAATCTTTGCATAAAGGTCACATCAGGATGCAGAGGTTTCTCTGAGAAGGGACAAAGCAAGGCCCTGTGTATGGTGTTTGGAGCAAGCCCATGGCAATTCACGCTTCTCCCTGCTTTCCCAGGCAGGAATAGCTTCATCCCTGGCACAAAGCTGTGATGGTAAAAATGTTCATTCTAAAGGAAATCCACAAAGAGCTTTTATTTTCCCTTGGCCAACTTCTCAGAAGAGAAGGCTCCAGGGAGACTGTATACCAGCTTTCCATCACCTAAAGAGGGCCTACAAGACAGAATGAGATGGACTTTTTACAAGTCCATGTTGTGATAGGACAGGGGGCAATGCCTTTAAACTGAAAGTGGGTAGATTTCAATTAGATGTAAGGAAGGAGCTCTTCAGAGGTGAGGGTGATGAGGCACTGGAACAGGGTGCCCAGAGAACTTGTGGATGCTCCATCCCCAGAATTGTTCAAGGCCAGGTTGGATGGAGCCTCCTTGAGAAACCTGGTCTAGTGGAAGGTGGAAAGCCCATGTCAGGGGGTTGGAACTAGATGATCTTTAATGCTCCTTCTAGCCCAGACCATTCTATGATTCTATGAATCTATGATTCTCTTTCCAACCCTCCCCAGAGAGAGGAGGCTTCTCTTTGTGTTGTCCCCTCCCTGCATGGATCCCACTGTAGCATGTCCAGATACCCCTTTCATCCTGATACCCCTTAACCAAGGTGTAACTCTACCCTGTCACACAAACATCCTGATACCCCTTAACCAAGGTGTAACTCTACCCTGTCACACAAACCACTTTTACACTTAATTCTCTCAACCCATACATGACCTTCTTCCCACACCTTTCCTTCCTGGCATCTGCCATTCCTATACCACAATGGCTCAGCTCTTTCCCTGGTAAAAGTGGTGACTAACCCCAGCCATCTCCTCTCTGTGGGGTGCTGAAGACAGTACAGGTACATGTACAGCACAGAGCAGCTGGCACTTTGCCCCTTTGAAAGATCATTAGCCTATGACAGAGCTGCATAGAGAAACAAAATCAGGACATAAAACATTTTGAGATCTTCAGTTGAAAGGTGTTAGTATATCATTGGCATCAATTTATTTGTCCGGGATGCTTGTTAAGCACAGGGATGGGAATATCAAAGTGTATTGTTTTAACTTTGGCTTTCTCACTGACCCCACAACTCTAACCTTGGTCATGCATTTTAATCCCCTTGCCTCCATTTTTTTTTGACTACAAGGAGGCTGATTCTAACTGCCCTGCTTGCCAGGCTGCTGTGTTTCTGTAATTAGGCACAGCTTGTGGATTACTATAGATGTAAAAAGCAATATGTAAGCATTATCTATTTATAATAGTCTCAAAACTCAGTGTCCTACAATAGCAGGCATACCAATACCATAGGAATGTGCCTGCTGAGGAAATGGGTCCTTCCACCTCACAGCCTTTTTTCTCTTCACATTAAAGTGCTCTCTCAAGCAGCCTGTGCAGAGGATGTCCACCCATTACAGCTGGAGCTGAAGGTTGAACCAAGAGGAAGGAATGTGAGATACTGTCTTGGGATGTCCTCCACCACAAAGGCATTTATCATGCTGATATTAAAAAGGTCTTTTCTGTGCTAGAATACAATCCCAGGATGCAGTTGATCACTCACCAAGGGAGAATGATGCAAAGCAAAATTATTGAGCTGTTCTGATCATCTCATCACTGATGACTTTGTGAGACTTCCTCACAATGATGCCCTGAAACAATAGAGCTTGGACAAAAGTATGGCTGAAGGGTAGGCATTTCTTCCTTCAGACTGACAGATGGAGCCATCATTCTTAGCCTTCCACAGGAGCACAAAGGCCATGAGCAGACGGTACCAGGATTCACATCAGAACCACAAGAGAGAAACTGTAGGATGCAAGGTAAACTCAATGCACTAAGTGTTGTGGAGGACTTTCTTCATATCATAATTGGCTCCAGCAAACCTTTTTCTTTGGTCAGCTGTTTCACATTCACAGTACCTGTGCAAATATGATTAATTTTTGTTGCTGCTATGCCAAATAGCCTTTATGTGATACCATCTTTATATGTTTAGAACGAACAACTAGCATGGAGATCCTGGAGTCCTCCCAAGCCACTGTGACTCATTACTAGGTCATTACCTAAGGCCCTGCTTCTGGGAGGCAAGCACCCACCTATCAGTTGGCATTTCACTCCTCTTACTTTTGATCCTAGCAGAGAGGCTATATCCTGAATATACCAGGAAAAGCCAACACCTCATCCCTAAAGGTGAAGCCTCTGGGGCAAGTTTGAAAGCACAGAAGGATACAGTGTGGGAGAGCTTTAGTTTGTATCAGGATCCAGAGCTATCAATCCAGCGCTGCAGTAGGGAGATGCAAAATCTTTAATTAACTTTTGTGCGCTTGCTCCCAGCTCTGGTGGAGGTGGGTGGATGTGATTGTCGCTCAAGGGAGGATTCTCCCTTCCCCCTCTTTTTGAATTCCCAGGAAATTAGTGCTCTGTATAGAGCAACATAAATAGATCTCCTCAAACCTGGGGGGTTTCAGTATGACTTGGTTTTGGTTTGTTTAGGATAGATTTGCCCTCCTGTCCGATCTATCAAATACCAAGCAATTTATGGGCTGCTTTGCATGTGTTTGCACACACTTTTTGCATCTTAACTGACAACCTACATGCTTTTTTTTAATTAAAATTTTATTGGCTTTTCCATAAGTGATATACCTACTGTAAGTATGCACAGTTCAGTACAGATAACATGTGGTTTGTTTAGCTATCTTGCAGGAGATTATTTCTGTTATCATTGTAAGTTGATTATTGTCATTATTGAAAGAGAGAGGTCTGAGAGAGAAAGCATTGAAGAAGGAAAAGGGAGGGATTAAAAGATAATAATAAAAGATAATAACAGTCTCCTTTGTTCTTATTTCTTTCTCTTGACAACCTACTGCACATGCTAAATTCCAGTTTAACGTTAGAGTCAATCTCTCCTGTTGCTAACACACCCCCATCAATAACACAAGGTCTTAAAAGCCTAGATGCCTGCAGTTAACTTCAGTAACAAAGAAACCCTGGACTGTCTGTCTTGTTAGTACTACCAGCCCTGTGAGTGTTTCAGAATGCTTTTCACCTCTTTATTCAGAATTCACTTGACACTTTTAATCCTCTTTAGAAAGTGTATGCCTTAAACATACACAAAAATAAAGATAAGCATTATGTGTGTGTGGGGTGTGTGTGTGCTTTTGTGTGTATGTGTGTTTGTGTGTTTGTGTGTGCATAAAAAGACCATGGAAAAGAGATTTCCCACCACACCAATAACCATGTCATCCTCACATCACTTTAAGGCCAATGTGTGGGATGGGAAGGCAGAAGCCCCTAAAGGCCTGTCCTGGTGCTGCTGGTGAAACACCATGCTACCTTGCTGTAGTCAGGAGGGACATATATTCAAAAGGCACTGAACATTTTACGTTCATGTGAAGTACAATGCAATTTGCAGATACTGGGCATCTCTGTAAGGGAAGTGCTAATTGTCCCAGTCAAAGAGATTTTTTCCACACTTCAGCAAGAAACTGACCAATTTTCCGGCAATTGGAGAAGGTTATCAGAGGGCCACCTCCTCCCCATATCACATTTTGCTGCAGTGGGAAATGGCAAGACTCTCGTATAATTCGGATGGTCCTAATAAGGTGACTTTTCTAGATACTTTGATTCAGGCTACTAAAGAGTTCAAGGACTGAGACTTTGAACTTGACTACATATTCTCTTAAAACTTGAGAGTATGGCACAACCAGATTGAGCTCTTAAAGTGTTCTAGACCACAGCAATGTCTCCCACACCCTGATGACTTTGTGCTCACAGAGGAAAGCATAGGTCATTTCAGGACAGCATCACATCCAGACATTAGCAGTTAGGGGTGTATGTTCACATCTGTACTAACTAGATATGTTCCAACCAACCATTCCCACCAGACTGCTCCTCAGCAGAAGCCAGGAGAGTTTCCTGGTCAACAGTCAAACAATGCAGAGAGATACAGTGAGAAAGCTGTCCTCTAGCCTTCAAAACCAAAAATGCCATAAAAGCCATGAGATCTAATGTCACTGTGCTCATACTAATATGAGCACTATGCTCATATTAAAGGATTTTATTCAGTATGGGTAGTTACTCACTTCAGCATATTCAGCATTTGCTTTCCTTCTTTACCAGAGGACCTGATTTGTGATGTTGCATGAAACTTCAAAATGAAGAACAGCTCTAAATTCCCTCACATGAAAAAGGAGACTAACAAGCTGCACACCCTTGCCCACCTCTCCCTCACTGGGAGAGCTACAGCCCATGCTACTGCTTTATAATGACATGACTATTTACGATTGCAAAAGTTCTTGCCAGGTTTCCTCTAGTGAGGAGAAATGCAGGAGTTAAGACTCTGAAGGTCAAAACATAATGGACAAACCAAGAGAGTGTTTTTTCCTCTGGGCTGAGGGGGAGATGGGGAGAATAAGCCCCTTGAGATCATCGGTGACCATATAGAAGAAGTAGGGACCAGACAATTTTCATTTGAGGGGGAGAAATCTGCAAATCAAATTGTATATATATTGAAAGATAATCAATTTAACCATGTCTTCATTACAGAGCAGTGCCCATTCTGACCTGCATGAGGGAAGCAAAGGAATGAAAGAAACTGGAAGCAAAAGAATGAAAGAAACTGGAAGCATTTTAAAATTAGCCCAACTTTTTCAAACCACCTCAAATAAGCAAACAAATAAAAAAGCCCTAACCGCCACTCATTCCTTGAATACATGCTCATGTCAACTTTTATTTTTCTGAATTGATTCGCTTGTTTGTATTGCTTGACCTTTTTTTTGTCCCTGAAGACATTGTAAAAAACAACTAACAGCCACACAAAATAGTAAGTTTTATGTACATTGCAGAAACTTGTATATGATGCAGTTTGTTAAGATCTCTACTGTTCCCCCAGCAGCATGTCAGGTTTGTCCAACACCCAGCCCTTGAGTTACAGTTTTATTGTGCCGATTTATAGCATTAGAAGTTTAATATAGCGGTGCATTGTAAAAGGGCTTTTCTTTCCCCTAATTAATATTTTAGACCGCAGGAAAACACCGCAAAGTCACGTGGCAGGAGCAGGGTTATAATTTACAGCGTGCCTGGAGCACACCCTGGAATATCGGTTCCTGATGATGGGCCTGGAAAGAGTCCCAGGGTGCGGCTCGGCACGGCTCGTCTTGGCTAGGCGGGGTTCGACGAGACTCGGAGGGCCTCGCGCGGTTCGTCCTGGCCCGGATGGGCTCAGCGGGGCTCAGTCGGGCGCGGCTCAGCCCGGCTCGGTTCAGCCCGGCGCGGCGCTGCCCCCTGCCGGCCCGGTGCGGGTCCCGCAGCAGCGGCTGCGGGCACCGCCGGCAGCGCCCCCGGCCAGCTGACGATCGCGACCCCTCCGCTCCCGCCTCTCTTGGCAGCCGCCGGCATATCCGCGGCCGGGAAGAAGCCGCTGAAACGTCCGGCACCCGCGGCGAACACATGTGAGGTGGGGGCTGGACGGTGGTGGGGAGAAGTAGCAACAGTCCGTCTCCCCCATGTGCCTTCAGGATACTGAGCAAGCATCATTAAAAAATCATTATTTTAGAAAAAAAGATAGCACTCTCGCATTAATTAAAAAAATATAACTAGCTATACATAAGAATATAGCAACTGGAAAGTAATAAAAAACCACCAGACACAACCCTTTAGTTCCCTTTCATTGCTGATGTCAGCGCCATACTGTAAGCAGGGCAAAAGTCAAAACGTGCCAGCCCTTGTGCACTGGAAGGAAAGCATCAGCCTTGGGCTCCTGAGTTCTTGCCTGTACTCATCTGATCCTTCTGGGAAGACTTTACTGTAACTGGGCCTGGGCCACCTCTTTAAGGCCTTCAGCTCCCTGGAGCTCACCTGCAGTGCAGCCCAGCAGGTTTCCTCAGACTCTTGGCAACAGGACTCTGGGCAACTCCAGGAAAAGCAGCAATAATGCCACTACTCTTTAAGCTTTTTAAATTGTCATTCCCCAGTGAAAGTCCTTCTCCACAGACTGGTGAGATCTAACACAAAAGCAAGCTGTATTGTCATACAACAAAGGTGGTGTGGCAGAATTGAGTTGCAAAGTGAAGATGCTCCAGGGACAGAGGAAAGAGGACACGTTTTGGCTTTCATTGCACCCCTTCTTCCATTCAGTCCCCCCCCCAGCTGTGCCCATTACTGGAGTCTGCTCCTGCTTAAGACCTTCTCCTCTCTGTCACTCCTCTCCTAGAGAGAGTGTTCTCTAGAACACCAATTTGTATGTGTGAACAATTAATGGATGATCATTGTGTCCAAAGAGGTTAATTAAAACTAGTTCAGCCAGCAGCAGTGGGAAGAGCCTGATGCTGCAGAAGAGAGAACAGTGCACAGCAAGCACATCTTTACTTATGGCAGATTGACCTGAGCTGGCGAGCACCAGCAAGGCTGGTGTGCACGGCTAGGCTGCAGGCTGGGCAGGGCAGGTCAGAGACTGTTGGTGATCTCAGAGAGCCCCAGTGAATCACTCCAGCTTGCTGCCCTGTCTCTTACAGGTCCTCCCACTGCAATAAGCACCTGATTAGCCCTGCAAGAGGGGTCGTTCCCCATTCCATTAAACAATGGGACCAAAATCCCTGCAAGTACAATGTTCACCTACTTAACAGCAACAGCCTTAAAACCTTGAGCTTAAAACCTTGAGTTCCTCAGTAACTTTGCTGAATGGGTTGAAGAAACAGTTTTCTCTAGCAGTATCTCTTTTTTAGACAAATTGTCAGTGGAAAACCTTTGAAGAAACCATCTTGCTGTGAAATACACTTTCATTGCTTGAAATAAAGGACCCAGGCAAATGCTGGAGCTGATAATACAAAGTGCCCTCTCAGTCCTTTGTCAACACAGATCATTTTTATACACAGACAACATGGAGTGCGGAGGAGAAGTCTGAGCAGAAACAAAGTACACACAATAAATTTAAACCTTGGAGGACAAAATGCTGGAAGCAGAATTATTTTGAGGTAGAGGGCTTTTGAATCCCTAGATATTAAAAAAAAAAAAAAATCAGGTTAATTAGAATGAAGAAAAGTCTGTCCAAATTGTATGTGTTAAGCTGGCTCTAAACATAGACCTCAGAGCCTCTCTCAGATGCCACCTGTGAACAGAAACAGCCTGTGACTGTGCGAAGGGAAGAAGGGTGAATAAGAGAAGAGGGGCTTGCACAGAGGACTGCTTTTTTACTCTAATAGCATGTCAGAAATTAAGAAAATAGCTTAAAAAAAAAAAAAAAAAGAATCCACTTTAAAAAATATGAACCATGTATCCAGAAGGGGCTGCTGAAATCACTCCATGACAGGTGAAACCAAGTCTTGGTACATGGTCAGCTGTGGCAACACAGCTGTTTCTGCTGAAAGGAAGGGTCCTTCTTTCTCAGACCCTTGTCTTTCTTTACTTCTCCCCTTTTCCTGTCTCTGTGGCCCTATTTTTTTCCCTTGAGTCTATTCCTATTGCTCACCAAACCCTCCAGTGAACTATGTGAATCATTAGTCTGGCAGGATATCATCCTACCTTCTAGGGTGGTTTTCAGCTACCCTTAGTTAAAGTCACTCAGTGTACAACATACACAAAGTAGGAAGAGGACGTATGCAGCTGAAAGAAATAATAAATCTTTCTTCAAAGGGAAATAGCAGGATGCAGGATGCTAGAAAAGTCTGGAGAAACAGTTTAATATTTTCTAAGAAAGAAACTTCAAGTAAATTCTAACCTTGACCTGTATTTGAGTGACCATCTTGTGCCCCAGATAAAACCAGCAATGCAGAAATGGGTAAAAATGAATAATAAAAAAAAGAGAGTAATTGAATTGCTTTGATTTTCAAAGAGAGGTCCAGGACAGCCCAACTGAGAATATAATGAGCATCTTTTGTTTCCTCCATAGGAGATCTGTAGGGATACATTTCCTATAAAGATATGGGCTTAACAAACCAGTAAGACATGGTTAAAGGAACTGTGCCATGCTGCTACAACAAAGCATACTCTGAGACACAGATATATTTTCTCTGAAAAAGGTGGAGCTAATTGCAAATTCTCTTGTTTCTGCTGAAATTCTTGGCTTCATTTCATAAAGCCTGAGCCAAGGAAATGTGAACAGCTGGGATATCAGAGGCAGAGCGGAAAGGAGCAGGAATTTTGTGCAGGAGAGAATGCAAAAATCTAAACTGAATGAGGTTTAATACATCAGAGCTGAACCCTACTTTGGCTTTTTCTTTAATATCCTGCAGCCTGAAGACATGATGCTAGATGCTATAAGAAAATAGCTCTTCTCTGAAGCCTGATGTTTCAAAACAATCAAGGCTTAAAATCCCATTATATGTTTGTTTAAGGACTAACACATTTAGCAGCTGTAAAACCTAACTGTAATGTCTTGCTTTTTGTCCACTAAATCACATTATGCTCTAGCAGTGGGATATATACCCTGCTTTGCTGTTCTGCCTGTCCTCAAAACTAGGGTTTTCTCACTGAATGTGCCACTAGAATTGTACAGTTCTTGTTCAAGACTTTCTAGGGCTGGTCAAGAGGGATGTGAGAAATACCTTTGAAAGACCTGACCTTCTGCCAGGCAGCTTGCCGGGCAGCTTGCCAGGCAGCTCAGGAGCAAAAAAGACAAAGCTTGAGCTGAGGTAACAAAAAGGAACAGCTTTTCTTTTGTAAAAATTCAAGAAGCAAAGGGAAACACAGAGCTGTGGGACACCCATTGATTCCAGTGATGCAGAGCCTTCCCCACAGGTTTCTGCTGTCTGCACCACAGGATGATGGACAGGTCTGAGGGAATGACGGTTCCTCTCATGGCAGGCACTGTTCTGAAACAAAGCAGGCTGCCCATGTTTCATTTACAATTTCAGTAGGAGCTTTGCTCTTTTGAACCCAGTCTGCTTTGGTCCATGGATCCTTTCCAGTGAAGACTAATATCACATATGCTACTAGGTGCTTAGCTACTCACTGAATTTGTGCTTGGGTGGACTGGTGAGTCGCAGAATCCTGGCATTTGAGCTGCTAAAATGCAACATCTTGAAGCTTCAAATCTTCAGGTTAAGCTTTTAATTTATCCCAGTTACTTTCAGGCTTTCATCCCATTCAGAAAAGCTGTTCCCAGTGCTTAGAAATTCTAGCCTCTCTGCTGAGCCTCAGAGCCCATTGACAATTTTACAGCTCCCTCCCCCGCTGTGGATGTGCCAGACCCAGAACTGACAATCCTCAGTACTCAAATCAATAAATGGTGCCCCAAAGTCATGAGTTTCATCCAAAAGTTGTGAGCTCAAATAGATCTTGAGAATACAAATTGTCAAATAGAAATTGGGGACAATTTCAATTTCCCTTAGTCTGTATTTCCCCATGAGTAGATAGCTGGAGCTTTAGGTTTTTTAGAAAGAAGAACAAAGGCATTAGTTCCTTGTAATCACCCAGCTCCAGGAGACAGACCTGCAAGACATCAGAGATCCAGTAAAATCCTGAGCTGGCAACACCCCAGCTCTGGAGGACTCTAAAGGGCTGCTGGGTGCAACCAGGCTTCACAGCTCATCAGCAGGGAGCAAATACAAACTTCATTGTGTAATCATTGTCCCTGGAAGAATTATCTATTCTTTATCTTTGTGAGAGTGCAAGAGATTAAGTTTGGAAGCCTATTAGCCTTCGCTGAAATGCCATTGTTATCATTCACTGTTAATCATCATGCCTGGCTCTAATGCACTTAATCAGAGCAGCTGACACTTGGACTCTAAATGAAAGTCAGCCAAGTGGGAGAGAGGAGGAAAATGCCCATGGCTGTTGCATAGGGCTGGCATCTTCTGCTTATAGCAGCTTTTGAGTCAAATAAAGACCCCAGGAGCAGGGTGGGAACTGCTGGCAGATTTTTCCAGATCCCTGATTACAGCTAGTCTTGGCAGTACATTTAAATGGCATGGGGACATTAGCAGAAAGGCTCCCTGTCATGAAACATCTAACACAGAACTAACAGACACTTTGAGGAAACCAGTCCCTGGGCAGGGAAAATGCTTCTTGGGGTCTTTTTGGAAACTCCTGCCTGCCGGCTGTTAATGGATGGGGCTGAACTGCAGTCAGAATGTTAATGAGCCTATTATGAACAGCACTTTATCTTGTGACAAAGGTGGATTTAATGGAGTTGAAAGGTTTCCCAGAGTAAATTTCAAAATGTCTTAATAATGCAATGAAGTCTCCATTAGTGTATTTATTAATTACAGTGCCACCATGTTTCAGCAAGGTTGTTTCAGCAACCTGGGATGTGAATCTCCCAGCAGAGGAAGCTCATATGGATGTGTCCTACAACCTGAAGATGAGAACCTTGGGGTCCATGTCACAGCCCAAAGGATTTCCTTGTAGTTCTGAGCATTGTGTCTGGACTACTATAGCAAAATATAATCTCCAAATTAGCTTTACACCTTTCACTGGAGAAGAACAAATGAGAGGATAGAAAAGCCCATTCTATCCTGCACAGACATGTGGAATCCAGACCAGAAGAGACCACTAAATAGTGCAGCCTGACCTTGTAGAACCCCTTAACATGATGTTCCTTATCTCCTCTCACACCTTTACTTCCACTCTGCTTTATTTTTTTGACAATTCAGCCTTGATGGCTATCAGGAGCCCCAGGTGTTTATCTTCCAAATGCTTCAAAACACCTCCTCAGCTGATTTGTCACTGATACAGTTCTGGGGTGGGATGAGGCCCCATCTCATGTAGATTTGCAGCTTAGGAACATATCTCACAGCTCCCTAGGGATAGCTCATGGCTTCTCTAGGCTACATTTGATAAGGCCTTTGTCTCCACTATGAATCTTCCAGCAAAAAGTGACAGTCATGTCACCTTCTACAGTGCCTGCTTTTCCAAGATGCTGTGATGTACCAATTTTAATTCTTCGCACGCCTGGGCTCAGATCCTTTAAAGTTCAGGTCAATCTCAAGGCTAAGATGAATCCCTTTGTCTCAGGATTGACACTGTCCTTTTGACCCTGCTGGGAAGAGGCCCCTTCTATCTCTGATGCTCTTGCCAGGTTTCCATGAAGATTGTCCAGAGGAGACAGGAACCATGATCATTGTTTTGCAGTACTGTTAGATAGAGGACGTCTTTATCTTTTGGCTTATGGTTGGGGTTAATAATTAAGTGTGAATGACTGCAGGTTTTCTGTGAGTTTGCTGTAGTCAAACTTTTGAGCTCTTTCCTCTCCTAGGAAATAGCACACTAGGAAGAGAGGAAAACAATGTGTGCAATTAACATGAAATTCTGGCACAATACCATGATTCACAGTATCACCTGAGTTTGCTCATCACCTCTATTTCTTAGTGAATGTCCCCTGTGCACAGAATCCCGATGTTGTCAAGCTGTAACCCACATCTCATGCAACAACCAGACACCTGTTAAAAAACCCACAAAAAAAAACCCAACAAAACCAGCTCACAACTTTTCACTGACAAAGAGGATGTGTTCTTTCCTACCTCTGGCTGAACAACTTGATATGAAAGGAGCTGCACGGACCTATAGGAAATTCTCTCCTTCATGCCAATTGGCTCATTAGTTATTTTAAAGTATGCATTTAAAAGTCTGTTTCAGTTGGAAAAGGGGACTAAATAGTCTCCTTCAACCCAGTTTCACTCCAAGTTCACAGTCACATTGTACTTGCTTTTACTATCTCCAGCAAAGAGCACCTTCAGTCAAAATAAGAAATAGTATTTCTATAATACTCTTCTATCTAAGACTACTGATATCCTTATATTATTTATCATATCATCCTACTGCCTACTGCCTTCCTTTTGCCATTGAAAGAGCTGACTCCAGGTGTTGTGAAGCATCTTGTCTCCACTGACAATGAACATTGGTGGGGCATGTAGACTTCATCTCACTGGCCCTGACTCACTTTCCATTTCTACATGCTCATGCTGTCTCATTTAGAGACACCATGAAAGAGGCCATGCTGTGTGAGCCCTGTTTTGTGGTAAGCATGTCTTGCTAAGTAATTCCGGATCTCAGTGAAGAAAAATGGATGCATTTTGGACTTCTATAAGAAGAAATGTCATTCATTCCATCCTTTCTTTACAGAGAAGAAGAAATTGCTCTGAACATGGAAAGGGCCCTGTTCAGAACATCTGGACCACCCCCTGACTCACATGCCACTGTGCAGCTATATAACCATGAACCTCAACATCACAGAAGGGTACCATTAGAGAAAGAGGTCCTGGTTAACACAGGTATCCACACAGAGGTAACAACTCTGAGAAATTAAAGGACTATGACAGATCTAGGAACCTCTATTTTACACACTGCTTCAGAGATAAATCACAGGGGTCTTGGCAGAAATAATGAGGGAAACTATCAGCTTCCTGATTTTTGTCATAAGTGACCAGAGAAGAGCATAAAGCCACAAATAAAGGCATTTGTATTGCTAAATCATTCCTGATCATGGCGGGTTTTTTTCTAGAAAACACAAATAATAGAAATTAATTTGTCAGCCTGTGTTTAGGCCCCAGCCTGTTCCACAGCAAAACATTGAGGAAAGCTTGTTGAAATAACGATTCTCAACTTATGCAATTGTTCTTTTTATTTCTGAAGGCTAATGGAGTGAAAACACGCTTTCCAGACCTTTGCTAATGACAGAGTCAAAATAATGATTGGGGACCCTTATGCTCCTCTCATAATGAGGCAAGCAACACAAAATTATAGGGATGCAAGTCCTCAGCAATCACTTGTTCTTTATTTAAAAGGCAAATGGAGCATTTAGACAAGTTCTTTAGGTTAATGGAGCCACAAATAAGGTTTTGGGGCAAGGATTTTTCTCATATAATGCAACATGGGCATCACTTTATCTGGAGGACAAAAGTATTTACAGACACAGATTTCACCAACATGGAGAGGCAACCTAAAAGCCAAAACTGTGAGCATAAGTGAAATGCATCCTTTATTTCTTATCCCCCGAAGTTCGCACATACAGTCCCCCAGGGTGCAGAGGCATTGTATGCCTAGCCTAGGTTTCAGGTGCTGCAACAATGCAGGAAGGTCACAGGTAATATGAGCCCCAGACCAGATTTAGAGAAGGGGCCACAGTGAATCTGAAGATTACTCCTCATGTCCCTGTCACCTGAACCTGATTGCTTTCCTGCCATGCACTTTCCTGTCCCCTACTCTACACCCTTGCCTAAGGCATGGATGCTGGCACCAACCCACCCTGAACAAAACCCCCCAGCAAGATTAAATGACCCAGTGATTCCTGCTCCAGGAGAAGAGAGAGCCCGGAAACACTCCTGCCTTGCAAGGTCCTTCTTGCCAAGGGAGACGTGTACCTGTTGCTTTCTCACAGGCTGGTGAAAGCAGTGACAAAGCAGAGCCCCCATAACCTTGGGAAAGCAGTTCAGGTCCAGTCTCTAGATGGATCTGTTTTTTCACATCACCACATGAAGCAGGTTCATGTTTCCTTCTTGATTCTTGTCATAGTAATCATTTCTCCTGTAAATAGACCTGACACAACAGCTGTATACTGAGTAACCTTAACTCCTTGGTCACTAGCACTATTTAAATATTTTTACACCACTGCAGCAATGGGACAACCAGGCTTAGGAATGATCTCTTCAATACATTCCCAAGTCACTGCTCCAGCTGTAGAAGCATAGAACTGAGTGTAAAATCCCTCATTCACTTTTAGCAAAGCCTACCTTGCAAAGGAATGATCCTCTTAGTCCTTTTCAGTCTCCTGGTTCAGACAGTTAAAAAAAAAATGCAGGTATATAATATCATTATTTACTCAGAAGCAGTAGGCAGTACGTAATACACCAAATAAACTCTGAAAGATAAACTATTAGTACAATTAACAGTCTCTTATTCCTTTCAATATGAGACCATCACAGGGGAAAAAAAATTCTACTATGATATGATGCAGTTTTCTGGGAGAGTTAATAGTTCACAGATATGTTTGTTTTTTATCAAAGCCTGCTCAGCATTTATACATTAGAAAAAGAAATTTAAACCCATTGATCTGTCAGAGAAACAAATTTGAGATATTAGTTCAGTTCTTAAGTCCCTATTTTAACAAAGCTAACTGTTTTCCTAGGTTGTGATCATGTCAACACTCACAGGCTTATTGGCAGCAGCTTTGTCAACGTGCTCAGTGGGAGCCCATAAATGTGTAGAGATGCACACTAAAGTAATGGAAGAAAACTGCCTGGTCCTGAAAATCAGGACTTGATTCCATTCTTTGGTTGATGTTTGCCTGGTGTAGTCCGTGAAAAAAGATGTGGAGACAACATTATGAAAATCTGTGACCATAAAAGATTACACAAAACCTTGTGGATTTACATTAGGATATGTGATGTTTGCTTTTGAGGAGCAAAAAAACCTACTAAAATAATCCATCTATCAATGGATCCACTTCATATGTTCAACCTTTCCCTTAAGGTTTTTGACTTTCAGATGACATACTGGATGAAATCCAGATATTCCTAATATTGAACTTGAAATAGATTCTCCTTTTATTGTCTTTATATTGTTCAATAGAAATATGAGTTTTTTATGCTGTAGAGCAAGCACCACCTTGAGAAATTTTTCTGCTATGGCTTTCTCTCCCTACTCTGACCAGGAGAGTATGAGACATTAATCACCCTTCAAACAGCAAAGCATGACAGCTGACTCTTGAGAGTCTTTTAATTAAGACCCAGCTACAGTAAGCTGTGGTCTTATTTGGACAGATGGTATAAGAATGCCCAAATAATGAACTGGGAAGGGCAGTTGTCTAAGGAAGTACTTCAAGTATCTTTAAATGCACATTTGACTAGGTGTAATTTATCAACCTGCATGCATGAATCTTTAGTCACAAGCATAGTACCAAGCTCAGTGAATATACAAACCTCTTTAATCAGCTTGCCCCTGGGCAGGAAAAGCACACAAGGAGAAGGGTATCATCAGTAGCAGAGTGACACTGTTTGGTGTAGAGTCGGTTTCAACAGTCACCTACACCCCACTGAGTCTGATTCACTTATTGCTGGTACAACACTGTCACCCTCACCTGTAAGAGACTAACACTAACACACACAAACAGCTAAAGACAGCCTGTGCTGACAAAAGCCATTGGCAGAGCAGACAGTGATAAGATCCAAATGTATTGTCCTCATATGTCCAGATATTTCAAGAGGAAAGAAAAAAAAGGAAAAAAATAATTTTAATCCTGTACTGGATTTGCCATGAATAAGAGTCAACTGGATCAGAATTGTTCCTTGTTCCAGCAATCCAAGTGAATGACTTGGCATTTGGCAACATTAAGAATCATTTTAATTGAATGGGCACTGCAGACTGTACCATCCTATCTCTCAGTGTAACCACTCTGCCCCATCATTACTGGCTACTCCATCAGTTTGTGTGTCATCCTCAGATTTTATCAGCAGCAATTTTATATTTATTTCCAGATCACTGATAGAAAAAATGAAATAACACCAGACACAGACTATTTTATAAAACCTCACCCCCATCAGTCAGCATTCGCTTCCTTTTTTGACTCAAGTCAAAATATTGTGCTGGGCTCTGTTGAACACATTGCAAAAGCATATTATCTCTCTGCAGCCACTGCTGACGACTGAGTTTGTAATCACATACAAAATCAAAGTTGTTCCGTTTAGCAGACTCTACCTCCTTGGAAGCTATGTTGCCTGATATTAATTGTATTTCTATTTAGCAATTGAATTTCCTATTTCCATGGGCACTATTTTTCCAGATACTGATTTCAGGTTTGTCAGTTTATAATTATTTTAACCACTCTTCACACCCCTCTGAAGTACTGGCAAAACCTAAGACCTTTGCAGTCATCTGTAATATTGCCAGCGGTCCCAGGTTCATTAAAACCAAGAATTTCCTGAGCCAACTCTCTCAAAACACTTAGGCATTTGTTATCCTAATAGATTATGTTTAGCAGACTGTTCAGTTAGTTCTCTTTGGAAGTAATCACACTTATCTAAGCCCATTTGCTGCAGCTCTTAAAATATAGAGTGGGAATTATGATCTAATGCCTTTGACTCTTTGGCTTCATTATAATATCTTTAATTATCTCTGCCTGATAATATTTAGCTGTCCCCAGCTTCAGCGAACCCTTTTCTGCTGCCCCTTTCCCCTCTCTGATGCTGAAGAGGTGTTACAGACAAGGAACAGCAAGCAAGTCCTGGAGGATGATCAGGAAGGATTCCCAGCAACTGCCTAGGGATTCAGGGAATTTCTGCAATTCACCTAAAGGTTAATAGGGCCAACAGCCCTGCCTGCAATTAGGGTAAAATTGCACAAGGAGAAAAATTTGCTCGTATCATCAGGGTGTCCATGTTGTTGTACAGGGCTTTTCTTTGTCAAAAAAAAAAGGTCAGGAAAGTAAGGTAATAGTTGGCACACAGCCCATAACAAAGACAGGGACAGAAGTCACCACTCTAAACTACTAATTATTTGTCTTTTTTCCTACTCCAACTTTTTTTCCCAAATTACCTGCCCATCTTGTCTTCACTGCCACGTGCACAACAGAACTAAAAGCTTTGCACTCAGAATAAATGCCTACTACAAGGAGAAGCTTGTTACAGTAATAACACATTCACTGCACACACTGCATTCTAATAACTATGGTCGTGTAGAGAAATCCTCTTAAATCAAAGAAATACTGCAACAAATAATGGAAATGTTCAGCAAAACTCTCTGAAGCAAACAGGGAAGCAGAAAGATTGTTTGACCTTTTAATACTGTAAATACACCTGCAGTGCCCAAGGAATGTCTGCTTCCCACAGTCTCCTGAACAAATAACCTGATGCCTCCAATAACACTGTTTTCTTGCATGTCTGTAACAGCCATATGGTTCCTCTTAGCAGCAGGACAAGTTGGGATTATGTGGAACATCATTTCCCAGATGCTTTAGGTCTGATTTTGTGGTTTGTTTTTTTTTTGTTTTCTTCCAGGAACTGTGTCCACTGAGTAGGCCAGATCATTAAATGCAGCCTTCATTTTTTCTCAATACAATTAGGCAGTAACAGAGTATTGAGGATCCAAATTTGCAGCCAAGCAAGTGTTACCTTATTAGTCATGACAACCTGAAGAACTAGCTGCAGTGAAACACCTGTCCCACTGGACAAGCCACACTTCACTGGCACAAGTAGGATGAATGGCCTGACTTTAAAATTCTCACAGTCCAGAGCAGCAGTGAGGGTCAGAGGGGGATTTTGATGAGTGTCTGTGGCAATGGCACCCACACCTCCTCAGTATCAACCTTGGCTGACAAGGGAAGCAGCCTCCATAGATTTTGGGTTCATGCCATGAAGAAGTGGTTGCAGGAAGAAGGCTCCTCATTGTCTGAGATTGGAGGCAATCCTATACACTTCCCAAAGCACTTTCTGTGAGCTTCCAAATTGATAGACACAAAACATAAACATGTATGCTTCATGCAACCATGCACAGAGATAAGACCATCAAGTTAATGATACTCTATCTCCCAAATTGGAAGGAGAATATCTGTGAAGCAGCTTTTCTCTACAGCAGGACTAATTTGTTGGGCACTGAGAGGTCTACTGGATCTCTGGAAGCTGAGCTGTTTTCTGCACAGAGCCACACTGTGCCATGAAGACACCAGCTTGTTAAGAGGCACCAAGGCACAGCCTTGGGTCAGGTTTCCAAAATAGTTCAGTATCAACTGTGTTAGTTGTGTGAGACTCTAGTACCAGGTATAAGTATTGATCTGTTTGGAAAATCAAGCCCTAAACTCTTGTAATCTGCCCTTTCTCATGCTCTTCCAATTACTACTGATCTCCTAATTTAAAGGTAGAGCTGAGATCAGCATGGTAATATAAACAGGTTTTTGGATTCTGTGGAGCTACCTCTGTTTGGAATGTTGTAGCTATTCTTCCTTGAAAGTATCTTTAAGAATGTGAAGAAAATACTAATAGGGTGTTTAAAATTATAACCAGAGATAGCAGATGTAATTCATTAATCTCTCAAAATTCCTTGGCCATGCCAAAGAAAAGTCATGACTTACTCAGACTATCAAAATGTTTTTGAGCAAACATCACAAGAAAGAGAAACTATAGGAATTAGAACAGCAGAGGGGAGGGGGTTATAATATTGTTTGGATGAAACTTTAACAAAGAAAAAAGAAGCGAAGAATCAAATGGCCTATTTTCACCCTGGCAAACATTGTATGCCTCAAGGCTTCACACTGGATCCCACACTGTTTAATTTGCTTGTGTTTATGAATGATCTAGAAAGGAATGGGACAAAAATAGCCAAAGTGCTTCACGCACAAATGTTTAGGTGGTTCAGTATTAGGAATGATTACAATGACATTCAGGAAGACCTTAGGCAGCCAGATGACTGGCCCAAGTAATCCAATTCCAGTGCTGAAACACCAAAGACAAGTAACACTAGAAAAGGTGAAAAAAATCTTGCACTGGAATCTGAAGAGAGGTGGATAATATTTTCTTTACTAAGAAAAATATTTTTTCTTTACACCCATCTCATGATCTGTGCCCATAACATGCTGAGACCCCTCATTGCTGCAGTGCATCCCCACAGGAGGCACATGCCCAATGCCTCTGGTATACAGAATGCCACTGCAGCTCTGAGCAGCAATTGCCCCTGTTCCACCATGGGAGAAGCTGTGCCTCACAGCAGGGCAACACCTGCCCTGCCTGCGTCCCTACCCTAGCTCACAGCATGGGGCTCTGCCAGTTCATGCAGGCAGGTCATCCCCTACCTTCATTTGCCCACCACACATAAATACACACATGGCTCCATCAGGTGCCCCTTGACCTCTGTCTCAGTGAGCAGAGAAAGACAGAGAATGCCACAGGAATGAGAAAGATGATGTGATGTTATAAGGAGAAGAAAGGACAGAAACAGAGAAGGGAGGAAGAATGGTCAAGAGACGGAGCCAGGGACAGCATGTTGCACTGCAAGTGGTGCAAAGATATAATGCAGGTAACAGAATGAAGAAGTCCAAGTTATCACTATAAATATATTCATGTATATTCAATATGTGCACAAATGATAGCAGAGATCAAAAGCTAATTAGAAATACTCAAAAAAGTTTGAGTAATTCTACGTAAGCACTACAGACCCAGCTGAAATCCTACAGGTTAGCATCTCGCCATAGGCTCGAAATACTTCCTCAGAGATAATGTGTGAGCTAAATGGAGTAATGAGATGTAACAGGGAGGAGAAAAACAAAACAAAACAAAACAAACATTCATGTTAAAGCAAGATATTAACAAGACATCTTAGGGAAAGAGCAAAAGCCAAGGCTAATAACTAGGGTTAGGGTTAAAAATTACAACGACAAAAAAAGATACAGATGGAGTGGGGAGAAAAAGGGATGGCAGAGAAAAAGAAGGGATGCAAATGCATTGTGCACTTACAGCTATTCCACATCCAGGATGCCCGAAGGTCTTGGGTAAGGCTGTGGGACAAAAAAGGGCAAGTGAAATAGTTAGGGTTAATGTTCAAAAGAGAGAAAAACTACTGTTCCATTTGGAGTATGGCAGGAAAGGGGATGACAAGGGATAGATTGTTTGCAAAAATAACTCTCCTGTGAGAGCTTTCTAATCCTAAGAATGACTGGGAAAGCTGGGACAAAAGTCAGCCAAGGTAAGCAATGTGGACTAAGGTGTGGATTAGAGTTTGTATTGGGAGAAGTGCAAAGCCTATCTCTGTATTTTTGAGTGGGGCTGGAAACAGGCTGCCAAACCAATGCTTAAGCTGCTGAAAGAACTCATCCCCTGAGACCTTTTGTACAATAATGTGATGAAGGAATGTGTAATTTTTAGTATAATCACTTTATATCTACTCCTTACTTCATAATGAAAAGAGACATGCAGTGAAAACACAAATCACAGGGAAATCACCACAGATAAAAATAAATATTAAATACTTTTTTTGCAAACAGTTATTTAAGCCTATGTACTCATTGTTATAGTAGAACAAGGACACAGGATGATTCAAAATGAAAATGTATTTGTCTATGGATAACATTAGTTTCCAGAGTCGTGGGAGTTAATGATAACAATTCTTAGGTATATTAAATGCCACTCTTCAAGGTTTAATCCAACCTCTAACTATTTAGGGATCAGGATGAGATCTAATGGTGCTTGAGAACAAGGTTGAAAGGATTGATTATCCTGTATTTGCCTGCTGTGAGGTTCTTACATCTTCCTCTGAATCATGTAGTGCTGGCCAGGGTCAGAGGCAGGATGCTGGATGGGAAGGCACCCTGGATTAACTTGTTTGTATTCCCTCTCCTCTGCCTTGGCTGCAAGCTATGCAAGGTTTTATGTCTGTAATCCATAGCTCTCCTTGAGGAACACAGAGGTCCTCTGAAATGGTAAACAGTCCAGGGAAAGAAGCTTACCTGAAGCCATGAGTAAACCCAGCAGTCAAACCTTTGGCATAGATTTCAGCTTCTTCCTCTTCTAAAAGGCTCAAGGTTTGGATGTCTTTGTTTTCAGCCCTGTATCTGAAAGATAAAGGAATTAGCAGGATTTCTTTAATCTTTGTGCTTGGCCTGATAAATGTATTAGAGGAATTTTGTAGATTATGGAAATATTTATTTTGAACAAAAGACTGCACCACCCTGTGTGTCATTGTCTCCTAGTGTAGGACATAGCCAAGCCACACAGTCTCCGATACCTGACTCCAGAAGCATTATTCTTTTTGTCCTGAACTGGATGAATGAAAAAATGATGCTCTTTTGCAAAAACTTGCAAAACCAAGTTTATATCTGGGATCCAAAAAGTCTCCTTAAATATGTATTTTATTTTCAAAATTTCACAGGGAAGTTGATTTTGGCTTTCAAACACAAAAGGATGAGAAGTGTAACCTAGGGCTCAGTTATTGACAAAGGAGGTCAATAATTATTTTTCTCTGCAAACTTCTGTGTAAACTAGTGAATCTAAGAAAACTCTATATAAGAATAACATATGGCTTTACTTTCTCCAGCCAGTTTCCTCTAATTTAACCAGAGGGAAGGTTGCTGCTACCTACTAAGATACAGAAGAAAATATGACATGCTTCTTCACTGTCAGCAGAATTGTTGGTGGTGTCTACAAAATGTCCTTCCTACCTTCAAATAAAATTAGTTTTTAGAAAAAATCAAGCCTGGAACACACTCTGAATATCACAGGCAAAGATTAGTGAACACAGTGAACATATTTATCTGGTAGAGTGCTCATCTATCTGATCAGAAGGATATAGAGGAAGGTGGGAAGCACAGTATGAACTCTTCCCATGTCAGCAGCCATGGGACTCTGGTTCCTTTTCATGGGCACATATATCCCTCTCTGAACGCAACAACCCACCAAGAAGCACAGCTCCAGCACCAGGTGAACTACTTTTCCTACCTACATCCTAGTAACTCTGTTACAGCCTTCAGCAAATCTCCTTCACTCTTAGCCCTGGCCCAGTCAGCAATCAGATAAATCCATTTTCATTAACTCTTTCTCACAAGGACTGCATTAGTACACCATCCAGATAAGTACTAATGTTGGCTCAGATCCTGTTACCTCAGTTTCTCCTGCCACTCTTCCTTTTTCTTTGCCTTCTGCCTTTAGCAAGCTTTTTAGATTCAAGCACTAACCTCAGGACAATTTTTTATTGCAAAGCTGGATTACTGCCTTAACTCCTCTTCCCATTTTTCTACCACTTATCTCAATGCTCTCTGACTGTGAGGATGTAATACAGCAACAAAGGACTAGGAAAAAGACAAGGGATTAAAGTATAAATGGATCTAAATACCTAATAGCTGGAAGGAAGAAAAGTGTGACCTATATTAATCAGAGGTAACATAATGACAATAAGCTTCAGCTGGTTGTATACCTTATTTTTTATTTATATAAGACACCAGGTAGCAAGAAAACTTGCTTGAAAATGTTTAACTCAAATATGGCTTCAGACGTGATTTAGAAGTTTTCTACCATTTGGAACAATCAGACAGCATCATGTGGGGAAAAAAAAAAAAAAAAAAAGCTGAATTCACCTTTATGAGGACTGGTACTCCAGATGAGAGCTAGTCAAGAGTTGCAGATTGAACCCTCTTCTGTATAAATTACTGAGATTTCTGTTTAATTTCACCAGAAGAATCTCTGTTCCCTGTTCTTGAAACCTATCCACATACCTTTCAAACAGCAGCTTGAAGCTCTAGGCCCTGAAGTCAAGAGGTGATATGAGAGTCTTAGCTTCTATCACAACTAAAATTGAGGCCTGACTTATGACAGTGAAAATGATGTTGATTGTCAACAAGGGTCAGGTTATCAATTAAAAAAAACACAAAACAAAAAATAGTCCCAACCTTTTTTATAGTTTGTTTTTCTTTTTCCCATGATTTTTAAGGGCAAACTCATAAAGATGGTGTAACAACTTATCTTTTAAACTGCTGGAGTGAGCAGTGCTGTCAGCACGGGGCTATTGTGAGTATGCAGATTCTTCAAGGCTGCTGGCTTCATCCTTTATTTCTAACTCCAGCTGCTACTGAGAGAAAAGACAGAAGATGCAAGTAGCCATTGCAATCATCTAGGCTTGTGCCATCTTCTGCCTTGTGGGAAGTCTGGAAAGACTTTCTCTGCAGAGGCTTATTAGTCTGATCAAAACTGAATGTGTCTTTGATCCTTGAGCCTGAATAAATGAATAGCTGAGACTGATGCATTCATAGTGGCTAGGCTGGCTACTGGACAAATTACAGATGCTCTTGCCCTTGCGGCCAAGAAGGCCAATGGCATCCTGGGATGCATTAGGAGAAGTGTGGCCAGCAGGGCAAGAGAGGTTCTCCTCCCCC
>JAOEGS010017476.1:13316-28323 GCA_025447755.1 Corythornis vintsioides | reverse complement strand
AGGTGATCCTGCTGTGGCAGGGGGGTTGGACTAGATGATCTTCTAGGTCCCTTCCAACCCCTAATATCTATGAATTTATGAATCTATGAAGTTAGTGAATCCAAGTGAGACACAGTGAGGACTCACACGTGCCATGTTTTAACTACATTACAGGTGAATTTCCTCATTCAGCTGCTCAGATGGGCTGTAAAAATAAAGTACTAAAATCCTACATAGGATATCTAATGTGAGGTATCATGAAAGAAAGAGCTTGTAATCATGAGATCTGCCAAGCCAAGGGACAGAATCACAACATAAGGGGTGCAAACCAGATTTTGGAGACATGGACATTGATAGCTGCTCTTCACAGAGGCAGCCAGGGGGATGCTGTGTTGGTCTCTTCCATGTATACTTATGACTTTCTAGCAGACAGTGCTAGGGAAAAGAAGAAACTTCAATTTTCCTGAAGGTAAAACAATGTACCATTTCCTTTTAATGCCCCTTCCTCAGACAATCCTTCCCATGCTTGGCACCTCTTTCTGGTACTTGTTCCCTTGTCAATGATAAACCTACATCCATTGCTGCTGCTGGAGGTTTTGGCATCATGTAGGACTCCCAGACCTGTGGAGGCAGGACTGACAATAGGAAAAAAAATAAATTAACTGAGATTTCCCTCCTCATTTGGAAACAACTCAGGGAAAACATAAACCTTGTCATATCTGAAGGACAGCTTAATACTACACTCCTAAATGAGATGTGACTGAGTCTTAATCCTGCTGAGTGAAACTTGACTAGTTCATATTAATAGTTTATTATTATCTCTAATAGTTCCCCCACTCCAAATCCTTTGTGCATCATTTACATGGGATTTTTAAATGGCAAAGCATAATCTATTTGGAGAGACATTTTCCCATTTTAATAACATTTTCACACACGTCGGCTAAGTCAGTCACTGTTGCAAGCTTAGCCTCCCTTTTCTGCAGTGATCAAAATTAAATGCCAGCTGATCTCCAGGGAGACTACAGACTGAGCCAGGCACAGAGAGCTCCTGTGTTAGATACTGATGCTCTCAGTGAATCCCATCACTACTTATTCATGTGTTTAGCAGTAATTCAACATCATGTTTTCACACAAATCACAGGATCCCAGCCCAGCAATTTTTGCTGAGGGAGTTTCTCTATACCCTGAGATTGGTCTTCAAGCTGCCTCATTCCAGCCTCTCTATTTTTCAGTGTCAAGTTAGACCCTGTCTCCACCACTGGATTGGGTGAAGAAGTGTCCCTAAAGTTAACACAGGAGATTAGGGCTAAAGATGGGAGCTCTTTCAGGTCAGGAACCTAAGAAGCAGATGTCAAATTCAGGCTTTGCTATTGTGTGGACAAACTCAGTTATAATGCTTCCATTTATCAAAAAGAAGCAGAATATAATTCCCTTTATTTCTCCTTCCCACAGAACAGGTTTGTCTGTCTCTGCTGTGAGGAGCTGAAAGAAGAACTAGAAACACCAATATGCAACCTCCCTAGTACTTATGTCCTGGATTAACCACAGGTGGCCAGGGTTCACCCAAAAAAATTACTGGGAACTCTTAGCACCAGCTATATCTTTTTACAAGTAAAGTAATTCTTCTTAAATTCTGTGACCACATAGATCACAATCATATTCCTAAGGATAATATCCCATGGTACCAAACAAAGAACATGTGCCACCAAGATCTCCAGATGTTAACTAGCAGACAGCATATACTCATCCTTCTGAGCACACCAGAGGGAGATAACCTCACTTACAAGACACTCACTTCAAGGATTCTTCCACAACTAGGGTGGCTAGGCATTGGAATGGACTGCCTAGGGAGGTGGTTGAGTCCCCATCCCTAGAGGTGTTTAAGAGTCAAGTAGATGTGGTACTGGGGGACATGGTTTAGGGACCCTGGCAGTGTAGGGTTAATGGCTGGACTTGATCTTGAAGGTTTCTTCCAGTCAAATCATTCTGTGATTCTGTGAACTACTACCTCCTCTCATCCCCCAATAATATCTCACTTAATACCCTGTGTGCCAGCCCCTACACTGCTATAACAGAGAGCTCGCTTTGGAAATAATCCTTAAGGGAAGGCACACAGCTGTCAGCACTAACATCACACAGAGCAAGACTATAAAGTGTTTGAGAATGTCACAGTTTAGGGTCAGGGCAGCCCAGACCGATAACAGACGCTCTCTTTTAAACCCCCTCCCTCCCCAAAGGGGGAGAGAAAAGGAATAAGGGAGAGAGACTTAGTGATTAGGAGAGGAAACTAGAACAATTTAATGAGAATGAAAATAATAATGAAATATATACAAATATGTACAAAACCTGTACCGAGCCCAACCCTCTGATGGTAATTACATCACTGTCACTGATGCTGTGGAGGAGCTGGATTCTGGCACTGGGTTTCAGGATCAGGATTGAAGCAAGAGAGCGAAAGAGCAAGTGAGAGAGCCAGAGCAAGAGGAAGCGAGAGAGACCCTCCGGACCCCCGAGCTTTCTGTACTGGCTATGATGTGTATGGGCTGGAATACCCCGTTGGTCAGTTTGGGGTCACCTGTCCTGTCCGCTCCTCCCCGCAGGTGCGGCCTTTCACTTTTCTGCACCCCTCAGTGCAATACACAAGTTCTAGCAGTGGCCTTGGTCTGCATTCCATCCTTGGTAGTAACTCTAAACATGAGGTGTTATCACTGCTAGAAGCAGACACTGTCTGCAAAACATGCTGCTAACTTCAGAAAGCTCAGCCAGTTAGAAAACCTGAGCTGAGAAGTAAAATCACTGAACAGAATTTGCTTGGTTTTCACCCAAACCAGGACAGGGAAAAAAAATCAATTTTTTTTTGTACAAAAAAAAATTGGTACAAATGTACAGGACAACTGTATAATAAGAAACTCCTTTCATTCTGCTTGAGGTATGAAGTGGATCAGAAGTAGAAGGTGTTTTAATTGTGAGTGCATACATCCTTTGCCTTCCATTCTGTGTTGCAGTTGCAGTGATCACAGACACCTGAAATTATTGAGGATACAAACTGTCAATGTTATAATTCCCATATGGGTTCAGATTTTGAAAAATTAAATTTTATGTGGAAGTTACAAGTGAAGAAGGCCATGGAAAATGATGGTTTATACTTAGTAGCTTTTTAAGTTTATGCCAGTTTTGTTGGGTGAGGATTGTGCTCAGTCTCAGTGATCCCGTTTTCAGATAATAGGCAAAAGAACTAAGGAAATGTGCTATCGTGTTTTATCATTTGCTAGTAATATTCTGTGATTGGGAGTATTAAATCTGAATTGTATCTGAACTACTCTTGCTTTGCACCTTGCTTAGGCATTCATGCCTGAACAAAGAACATACAAAATGCTACTCTTTGGATTTGGCAGCATGTTACAAGTGTTTGGCACAAGCATACATTTCAGTGTAAAGTGCAAGGCAACAAAGAATCCAATCCCATTCACTTCACAAAGAAAAGAGAAAGAAAAAGAGGAGTATTTTGCACTTACCTAATGACAAAATTTGCCAGGTCTGAAGAGTCTTTTTTTTCCAATATTCCTATTCGACTTGCTTTTAAACGAGGAAGAATGGTAGCTGAGGGCAACTAATGGCTTACAGGGTCAATCTCAGCATTAGGATTTGAATGAAGAGATGAAAGAGGTCTAAAGGAAATAAAATCCCTGGACACAGAACTATGATCCTTTGGGGAATCGTTCCCATGGGGCCACTTAGCAACAGGCCACCATCCAAGCACAGCACCCCTGAGAGCAGAAGAAAAACTTTCTTCTTTATATGCTGCCCTCTCTGTGGAAAATGTTGTTTTCAGCTTATTCCCTGGGGAGTCAGTGCTTCATTGGGAAGAAATAAAGCTGGCCAGTCTGAGAGTGATTGTGTCTCATGCTCTGCAAAGGCACACATTTCTCTTAGCCCCAGAAAGAAAATTGCCTCATTTACATTCAGAATCAAATGTACTGAAATTATAAGCAGTGGAATAATTACGTTCAACATGACACAGTAGATCTGACCTTAGTAAGACAACCTTGTGGCCTTAACTGTTACAGGACAGGCTCTTTCCATTTGAAGACCTGGGGATCATTTCCATGTTCTCCCTGCAGTTAAAAAAAAAAAAAAAAAAAAAGTTATGTGCTTCTTACATCATGTCCATGTGCTCACTGTGACCCTGGGGGCTAAATCAATAACTCGTTCATTCTACTGCATCTGATTGCTGACTTGGCCAGCACCACTAACATAGAAAGAAAGAAAATAAACATTTACTTAGGAAGAGAAATAGACACAGTTGTGGAGTTATTTTTAACCTTTAATTGTTTTATATTGAATTTTAGGAATTCTAGAAGAAACTCTGACTCCTCTGACACAATGAATTTTCCCTGAGTGTTGATGGCTCCAGTGGAGTAAGGACATGCCTCTTTGACAAAGGTATTTGGTATAAAAATCTGTCACACCAGAATCTGCCACCTTCTTCACTTCTGACCTCCAGCTCACATTGGTATTCCAGAGCAAACCCCACAGATTTCTACCAGCACTGCTCAGCCCTGATAATATAGCATTGAGCATTCCATATGATGTAGACAACACATTTTTCTGATGCAATAAGTAGAATACAAAATGATCACAGAAGTTGGAAATATTTGCTTTTGCTTTGAAAACCTGCACTTAGAGGATGGAAAGCTGCAGAACAGGAGGGAGAGTAGGGAACTGATCTGTCCAGGACATATCCTTTGGAGCCTGTAAATGAGGTTTTTAATCCCTCTTTTCCTCAGGAATCAGTCAATCAAAAGCACATAAGAGATGAAAATCAACATCCCACCTTTCTGATGAGTAACAGCAGCAGCTGGAGAGAAATGTGTAGATATAACTGAGATCTAATGTGCAAATTCTACAGAGAGGTGCAAACATGAAAGTTTGGTTGAGAGCTTGGCCCCACTTCTTTGGCAGAGAAAGTATAAAATTTTCTGCCACTGAATATAAAAAAAAAATTACAATGCTTTCCTCCAGAATTTATGCATCCATTGCTTATTAATAGTTCAACTTTCTATATAATCTTAAATTTCTTCAAACCAAAGGTATACAACATACCCCTGCCTTTCTATTTCTTAGGTATAAAAGAAGCACTCTACTATTTCCTTCACAGAGGTGCTGGAAGGATAACACTGAAAATACATGGAGGTATTCAGAGGCTAAAGGTGCAGATGTTGTATACTATGAGGACATGTAAAAAGAACTGAATCATGTCTTTATTGAGAAATTCCATCTGTAGATGTTAGAGCAGGAGACTTGGAGAAAGGATATCTGTGTTATTTTCCCAAGTCTGTTATTTGTCTTCTAGGTAATGCTGGAAAAAATAACTTTTCTTCTCAGTACATCAATTTCCCCAGTCACAGTATGGGAACAGTCTTACTGACCTTACATGTCAGAAGATTGGGAAAGCTGAATTCACTCATGTGCACAATGCTTCATGATTTGCATCACAGATCATGGATAAGAATTAACAGAGTCATTATCTTGGTGCAACCTCAATGAAGCTGATTTTGAACCTCTCATATAGTGCTAAAAAAAAAGTTTTTCTTGTTCTAATCAGCCTTGAGCAAATCCTGACTGAACTTTCTGATACACACCTTGGAGTTTCTCCTACAAAGGAAGGTTGAGAGTGATGGTGTTGTTCAGCCTGTAGAAGCGAAGGCTCCAGGGAGAACTTTTAGTGGCCTTCCAGAACTTGAAGAGGGACTACAGAAAAGATAGGGAGGGACTCAACTCTCCATCAGGAAGTGTAGTGATAGGAGAATGGGTGATAATTTCAATCTGAAAGAGGGTAGTTTTAGATTAGACATAAGGAAGAAATTCTTTACCATGAGGGTGGTGAGTAACAGGAACAGGTCACCCAGAGAAGTGGTGGATAACCCCTTCCTGACGTGTTCAAGGCCAGGTTGGATGGGGCTTTGAGCAACCTGGTGTAGTGGAAGGTGTCCCTGCCCATGACAAGGAGATTGGAACTAGAAGATCTCTAAGGTCCCTTCTAATGCAAACCATCCTATGATTCTACAAAAATGATGATGTAGCACACTGTAGCACATGCATCAGTGACAACTGCTCAACAGACCCCTGCAACAGTTAACAAGCCATAGCACCTCTTGCATGAAGCCCCATCCCTAATCAATGAGCTCTGCAAAACAAACCATAAGCATAAACAAAGGCTGCAAAAGAACCCAAAAACTCAGTTCTACCTTTGTCCTCCAGAGCTTCCCTGGCTCACCTGGCAGAAGTCCCTCAATGCCTATGATCTGCCTTGGAGAGCCTGATAGGACAGCAGACACCTCATGGCAGCATGTCACCCAGCATTTCAGGTCAGGGAGTCATATTCCCTCCCCTGCAGAAAGCTTCTGGCAGGAATTTTCCAAGCTGTAGTGTATTCTTTAACGAAGATCCATAATCTGAAGTCAGAGAGGGTCTCCTACATACAAGAACTGGTCGTTGCCCAGCTGCTTTTAAATGACAGAAGATTTACTCCTTGTCTTATTTGCATGGCCTCAGTATTTATGGCCTGTAGCTCTCTATGCACCCTGCTCTTTGCAGTGCCACCATGGAAATGTCTTTAAATATGAATTTCAATGGCCATTATACTCCCAGCAGCAGCAATATGTGTTCAGTACCTCAGAGCCTGTTAATCTCTACTAGTCATAAGGCTACTTATCTCTTGCTCTTTTCAAATACCTCAGCAGTGGATACAAAAGGAAAATGGCAGGAGCTATTCTTCTCCCAAGTCTAAGGGATTTTGTTCTCTTTTTATTTATTTATTTTCTTTTTTTTTATGCTGTACTGTTGCTACATTACCAAATGTCTCGTTCAAAACCAGTGGCAAAGTTTGCAAGACAGATAAAAGATTACAATCTCCCAAATTTCTGCTAGTATGAGACTCTTGGCTCAGGAAAGCAGCTAGTTGCTGCAAGGGCCCAGAGTGCTTAGCTGTCTGTTAGCTACTTAGAGCAGTGTGATCTGAAAGCTTTTAGAGATTTAGTTCAGATCTTCTTTGGGGTCATTTTTAGCTCTACTACCTATTTCCTGGTGAATCCTCAGCTTCAACCTACAGGTGTTAAGCTACAAAAGAATATTTGGAGAGGGGTGGTTGTATGCCATGGACAAGCACTGTTAGAAGACAAAGACAGATGTGGCTCCAGAGACACTTCTAGTGAGGATAATAAGAGCTAAAAATGTGCAAAGTAAATAAATTATGAAAGAAAATTAACATCTGGATTAGATTTGGGCTGCTACTTCTAGGGCTCTTATGGTGAAAAATTAGGGATGATGATTCACTTAACCTCTACCACTGCTGACATTCAACACTGAAGTAATTTCAGCAGCCCAAACCTAGACAAGAACTCACCCTGAGAGCCAGCCCTCATCCTTTTTTATCTCCCTAAGTGGAGTGCTACTAAGCAATAGAGCACATTGCCCAGTCCTGGGAGATCTCACCATGTAGCCAAATGTGACTAAATAAGGTCACAAGAAGAGCATTAAGACACAAGTTCTGTGTTTAACCAGCTAGGTAAGTTGAACCCCCTGTTTAATGAGGGACTGAAGAAAATTCTTTGCTGTGGAATGAAGTGTCCCAAATGAGAGTAGAGGTCTGTGAGATGCTAGCAAGGGAGATCCAGCTATGGGGCCAGATTTACAAAAACAAAGGGATGTGCTGGACTCAAAGCTCTCCTGTGGAGAGTTGGGTCCTGCAAATGGATAACAATAGTGACAACCAAGGCAGGACACAGAATATTGCAGATGTAAGAGAATGAAGATGATGCTGAAGATGCCCCAAAAGATGTGATCTGTTTCCTTTGAGAAAATGGTAATATTATAATTTTATCTTCTACAAGGAGCAATTAAAATATTTAACAGCTCTTTCAGTTCAATTCTAATAATCTGGTAAGCAAGAGACCCTCATTCAGACACAAAATACGAAGAATGAACTCTTCATATTTATTGTCCAGCACCCGGTCTTTCCTCTGATTTTCTAGCTTATTTGTCACAAAGTATTAGTGAAAACAGCTGGCTTACTGGCCACAGTGGAAAAAGGTTCAGGAGCAAGTGCCAAGAACACCAGTACAAACAGGAACATTTGCCACTTCCTGCTTGGAGCTGCAAAGATATGTCAGTATGGCAGATTACCTTCAATCTTTTTCTACTCCTCCATCCTAGAAATAAACCCTTAGGTCTTTCTCCATCCACGTGTTCTTTCTAATTGTCATGAAGGTAAGTGGATATCCCATCACCACCAGCTAACGAGATCAAACACCCAAAAATATGGGACTGGAAATCTCCTGGCTTGGAAAAGCTGATTTACTGAGGCAGAGGAAATGAAGGGGCCAAGGACAGTCATTTGATAGTGCAACAGCAGGCAGCCTTCCTACACTGCCTGACATGAACAAAGCAATGTTCCTGTTTTCTCTTCCTGGAACACCAGTACACATCCCTGAAAAACTTCCTCATCCTGGAAATTCTGCTGGAAGGCTCAGTCTTAGAAATAAATCCTACAACAGCAAAATGGGAAGTTTTTCAAATGCTGATTGCCAGAGGTTGGGGAAGTGAACTGGGAAAGCCATAAGTGTTCTGTTCTTACATTTACACAGAAGTAGCCCAGACAGACTGCTGGGGTGAATGGACTTTTGATCTGATGCAGTGTGGCTGTTTCTTTGGTGCCTCTTTATAGAAGCGGTCAGTTAGTATATTTATGATTTAAGAGTTAATAGCTTGAAATTTCATTGAAATTTGCCTTGCCAAGGCAGATAATGATAACCTTATTTTTTAAGCAGAACAAGCTTGTGAGCATCTCCTAATAAAAGGGAGCTCAAGGCGTGTTGTTGCTTTCAACTAATCCAGTCTGCAGACCTAAACAAAAACTGGTTTTCCCAAGCAGGGGTCCTATAGACCAATATGTTCATAGGGTTTCACTGATCTTTATTTTGTTAGAACCATCCTTCACTGCTACCACTTCTGCAACTCTACCAATGGCAACATCAGTGGCAGGGCTAAGACAGACAGAGAGAAGTGCTGCCTCTATCACATTATCACATCATTTGGGCCCTCACAAACCCATTTTAGGTGATAATGCAGTGTAACTAGCAGCAGCAGCCATGGCTGTACTGTTTACAAAACAGTCATGGTCTCTGCTCAGTCAGGTTGGTATTTTTACACTAGAGATAAGGAACAAAGGGATATTACAAGATTTTCTCCTTTCCTACTTCCCAGGGTCCAAGAAAATTCAGTAAAGGACAATGCTGAGCTCATTGGAAAATACCTTTAATTCCTATTGAACTTTTGCAGGCACAGTCATGTATAACAATAATCAAGACAAGACAAAATAAAAGCAAAAAGGAAGGCCTAGCAACCTAAGATAAACAGTGCTCCTTTTGCTATTGATCACCTCAACTCCATGCTTTTGTACCTAGTCAAATCTGATCAAAACACATGAGAGAGAAACAACTCAAGGATTTCTGAGAAAATAGGCCAAATGCTTTATACCTGATAATTTAAAAAAAAAAAAAAAAAAAGTCTATCTGAAAAGCTATGGGCCAGCATCAAAGAAATGAAGTTGAATTAAAACCTGGCTTTCTTTCTGCTGTTCCACTCCCCCACTGAGCTAACAAGCTTTTACCATCATCTCTTTCTGGAAAGGCAAAGGCTTCAGGCACCCTCCTTTTTCTGTGCCAGCATCATTCTAAGTACTTGAGCACCTACCAGTATAGTAAAGGAGTTGCATTTGCTTCATCAAGTCTGCCTGTTTATCCAACCTGGAAGGAAAGTATTTTGGTGTCTGTCCTTGTTTATCCACATGCATTACCCACTGCCACTCGGGTGTTAATTGCTTTTATTGCCTCACAGGGATAAATATCCAAAGTAAATGAGAGAGCACCCAAGGTGCCTCACAAAATGCTTTGGTTTGCCTTCTGAATTATTGCTGCCAGCACCTAATGAGCATTTCTCCCCAGACTTTCTCTCATGAGGACAGAAAATGGACTTGGTTTAAGAAGATTTTCCACATGCTTGTTGTTGGGGGTACATGTTATACAAGAAAGGAGAAATATTTTCTTGGTTTGAGGCAGAAAAGCAAGAAAAGCTTTTGTAGACATCAGGAAATGCAATGAATGAGCTCAGATTTGCATTCAAACTTAACCTCAAATCCTCAAAGGCAGAGAAATTAGAGGTCATCTTTTCACTGTTTACTTGATGTCTGCTGGAGGTTCAAGTGCATGAGTACAATTTGTGGTGTATGTGAAAGTGTGCATATACCTGCTGATTATTTATGTGAACTGTGGCATTTGCATTTACCTGTGTATTCAGGGCTTGCTCCATTGCATTTGGCAATACCAGTAAACCAATTTTTCAGTGTTTACCTAAGCAAAGTTAATAATCCAGTTGTATTTGCAGCACTTTGCAGACAGGACACTTGGGGCACTGCAGAACAATAATAAAAGCGTTTCAGAACACAATACAAACACAGTATTAAAATAATCTTATAATTAAAACAAAACATGTCGAGTTCCTGAGAGTCAGAACAATGGAGAAGTCAGAGAGGAATAAATACATTGTGACAATGGTTTTGTTTCAAAGCACACACTGGGAAAATATGGTTTAGATGGATTTATCAGGGAAATGGCAGTAGGGTGAATTCCTAGTCCTGTAGCCCTCTCTGACAAAGATTCATACTAAAAGCTGAGCTGTGTCTGGTGCTGACACACAATCAAATTAAGCTTGAAGGAAGCAAGATTGGATTACTGCACGAATCAGTGCCATAAAGGGCTTTCAACCAGCAGTATTGGTAGGTGACAGTCACCCTGCCCCAGAGGAGGCAGCTATCACACCTAGCACAGGGCATGGGAAATTTAATTGGTGCTGGTTTAACCTACTGGTAAGGACTGAGAGAGTGACCTGCTAACCAGTGTGGGAGCCAGGTGGAGGGATGGGGAATGACACCTGTGATCCCAAAGGTGAGTCTTGCTCCACCAAACACCAGAACCCCTGTTTTGTACCTGTGGCTCATCCCAGTTACAAGACAGACACTCCCACCCTCCTCTTTTACTACACATGGCCCTTATCTCCACATAGATTTACCCAGAGAAACACAGGTCAGTCCACTGGGAGCACCAACTCCCCAGCTTGCCTGCACGGAGCCATTGCACTGAGCAGCTCCCCAGTGAATGCTGTTGGAGCCACTGTTACTCCTCCTGTGCAATGTCTCCAAGCACAGCATGGACATATAAAGCCAGCAGGAGCCTCACAGACAAGGGCCTCGTGATTTGCTGAGTGCCTTCTCCAGGCTAGTGCTATGTAAAGGGAGCTGCCTCTGGTGATAAGTGTCTAGCTCCAAGGCTACTGGAAGCTAAATAAACCAATGTTTATTTGTTGTGTGGCAAGCAGAGCTCTAAGCTGGATGCTGCCCAGTGCCTTCCCCATGTAAATCGAGGAGTTCCTGCTCAGATGCCAAATGTTAGAGCTGCCTTTGAGTGCCTAACATTGATTTCAATGGGATGCAATTGCTGGAACTTGGTTCTCACTGAACAAAATGAGAGATTTTAAGCAAAGTCATGCCTGGTGGAGCTGTTTGGTGTAGCAAGAAGGAGGCTGAACACTGCCCTCTGCCTTTTCAGCTCTATGCAGTAGGCATTTTCCACTCCCAAACAGACTCTGGTCTCCAGGAAAAATGCCAGGAAGCTCTCAAGGAAGGAGCTTGGGGTCAGGGCTGAGCCCTGATGGTGATGAGCGCAGTTAACTAGAAATAGCAGTGAGCAGGGGGAGTAGCAGAGGTGGGAAGAGTGGTAACCAGGAAAGCACCAACACTGCACTGGAACAGTCATTCTGTATCAGCTTCCTGAGGAAGGTACCAGGAGGCCATGGATTGTGCAGGTTGTCCTGCAGGAGTCACAGTGCTATCACAGCTAAAGATGTTCCAGCAACCTGTTTGACTGTCTCCCACAGTGTGTGAGACCCAATGTAGCATAAAAATAAACCAAAACCTTTGGTATAATCCCACTGACATAAACACAATCATGAACTTCATGTGTCAATTCAATCATGAATGTGACATCCATATTTTCCCTCTAATTTAAAGAATATCAGATTATCTGAATTCAAACTAAAGTTTAAAGTTTTAATTAAAATTTAATATAACCAGATAGCGAAAGTGCCTTAAGTGTATGAACCAAGTTATTTGTTTGCTTTATCAGAATAGCATAGAATAAAAATTAGTTATGAATATTTGTACAGCACTAAGACAATGACTGAGCATCTGGGCTCTTGGAATATCCTCTCAGCAAAAGGAGACAAAAGACACAGTTCTGCCATATTTACATTCCCTCCAGCCACTGTGGGGAGGAAGAGGGTCTGGCTAGCAGGGATCATGATGAAATTTCCTCTCTTCCACAAACACCCTACCCTCAAATGTCTAACAGTTACATGAAAATGCAGGGTGCTGTACATTTCAGGTACAGTGCTCAGAATCAGTACTCCAAATTAAGTTGTTGGTGACTGAGAGGATGAGAGCTTAAGGTAGTATTGAATCAAGAACCAGAATTGCTTAAAATTTATAGTGGAAGTGTCCTTATTGATCTTCTCCAGTCTGTACTTTAGCTGGAGAAGTTTCTGTGGCAATAAAAACATCATCCCTTCAAGACTCAGACAGAGCCTGAGACTCCAAGCTGTCCCACCATAGTCTCAATTTATTAGATACGACCATGCAAGAACAGCTACATCAGCTCTGTCATTTCAAGGTTAAATGTTTGAAATGATCCAATATATCAAAGAACACCTTCTTTGTTCTCAGAAGAACAGGTTATATTGAGACAATTGGTGGAATTAACCCCCAAAGGAGGACCGAATTCCACCTGAATTCCACCTGTCCAGAATGCCTCAAGGGCTGCCTTTCTCTCCAAAGACCTCCTATTATGCTGCCTCGTGTATTATTAGTGACATTAGACCTATATCTATGGCCTCTCTCCCTGTCACAGTTCCTACACATCACACACTGTCCTTTCCTCCTAGCTTTCATAAGGAATGACATTTTTTACATCACCCTATGAGCAAGAAGAGCTATTCCAGGATAAAAACACACAGATCCACCTAGTTAGTGATCTGAGAGTTTTGCAAGCAGGTGATGTTTCCTGTAGGTTTCTTCTTCAGATGGAAGGAAAAAGGATACATGGAAGACAGTCTGTCACAGTCCAGGGCACCTGGTGAGAAAGCAACTGAGAATGTTCAGAAACTTCCAAAGTTCTATTCATTCTTTTAGGATACACTTATACTTTTGGGTATTTGAATTTAATAACCTCCTGAGGCTTCCTTGCTCATTTTGAGAAACTCCTTTCTTAGGTAAAACACTTTTCTTAGGTATTTGGACATAAGGAAGTGTAGAACATGGGCAGCCTGGAGAGAAGCCTGGAAAGGCTGGCTATTCTAGGAAGGGGTTTGAAGATGCTGAAAGAGACCACTTATATCTCACTGTGGACACTTCTGTCTTCTTATTATTTTATTCTCCTTTTCCCCCTCCACTTCTCCTGAAAAGAACTTAAGGACACTAATCAGCAGTAACACAAATAGCAGAAAATTACAGATACCATAAACTAATAAAGGACTTGCTCTTCTGGGACTGGTCTGGAGTCCCTAACAGTATTGAAAGTCACTGCAAAACCTTAGTGACACATTTCTCCAATCTCTCTGTTTCAGTTTCTCACTTTTATTTTTCCTTGGTGTCACCACTATATATATATATATAAGGCAGTTATATGTAAAGGAACAAAGCATTTAACAATACCTAATTTTCTGAGGTTGTAACTCAGTTTTAACTTAGCCTTTCCTCAAGCTCCTTCTTGAGACAGAGCAGAATCATGAGTAAATAAGGGGCTTGTAAATAGAAAAAAAGATAAAACAGAGTATGAAATGTTTCACACAGAATTTTGTTCATTCTTCAGCCATTACCCTCGATAGATGTACAAACAGGTAAAAGGATGGATACACATATGTTTCAGGCTAGATAAAGTAAAATTGATGGAGACTACAGATGCCTAGGCAAATGAGATCTCTGAGGGCTTGGAAAGAAATTCACTGACATATCTACTCAATATTCATTGAAATGAGCTCAGGGAACTTTTCTCGATTAAAGCCTGACTGCAGGGGGAGCAGATCCAAGCTGAACTCAGAAGAAGTAGTTTCTTGGACCCATGAGGACTAGGGCAAAATTGGCCAAGAGACGCAGTATGTTATAATGACATCTTCCAGAACCAGTGTTTTGGAGCACACTGGGTTAATGATTCTCATCTCTCACAGTTATACCAGGGATGTAGTGTTAACACATCTATATCTAGCTTGGTAGCAGAGCTAAACCAATAAATGCAGACTCCTACAGGCAAAATGGACTTTTGATCCTACTAATCAGTGAATAGCAATTAGGGGATAGTCTGGTCCTAGTGACAGTACCTCTGGAATAAATCCACTGAATTCATTGAAACTTCAGCAGATTTACAGTAGCATAGAATGTTTTCACATAGCTTTGGTACTGCAGACTTACATTGATACAATCATATATCTTGTGTCCTTTTCATTTGGAGAGAGGAAATTACAGACAGCTAGAGTCAGCATTACTCATTACCTCCCCAGACTCCTTGTAAAAGCTCCAGAACAGGCATGAATTTACCAGTGAAGATTAAGCAAACCTGCATTGTCATTCTTAACAGTGCCACCCCACATGGTAATGAGCCATAGCAATGCAGTCAGTCGCAATAACATCTTACACTTCTGTAGTACCTTTCATTCCCTCGAGCCCTTTGGTGGAATGCTTGGCTCTCTGTTGCTGCATGGGAGCTTTTTAGTTAAAGATTTTTTTCAAAATTGTCACTTTCAGCCTTGTTCTGTTTTGCCACTGCTGCAAAGCCCTTTCCTGGAGCCTATTCATAGATTCATAGATATTAGGGGTTGGAAGGGACCTAGAAGATCATCTAGTCCAACCCCCCTGCCTGAGCAG
>JAOEGS010017472.1:8615-35980 GCA_025447755.1 Corythornis vintsioides | reverse complement strand
TAACATCAGTCTGGGGCAGGAACAATTCTGGCTGAAAAATATGGGGAAAGTGAGATGTCCAGAATGCCTCAATTCCAGGCAAGCTTAAAGAAGTTGGACTTGGCAGAAACCTCTGCTAGGTTTATTATGACTGTTATCATTTTGCTTCTTTATTAATGGCTTTCTCCCAGATTTTTAATGGGAAAATTTATGCTGTCCTAAATACTAAATAATAATAGGACATAACATCCCTACACAGAACCCCTAGAAAAACTTCTCCACTTTGTAGGACCTTTCTATCATTTAAAAACATATGCTGGATTCATTGCTACATACAGCAAAAATACCACTGCTTGGAAAGAGAATGGCTGCAAACCAGGGAGTTTTAAATGTCATTCTTTTCCAGATGTGAATGCAGCATAATTTACAAAATAGCTCAGTGTCTTTTGCAAAGCTTCACAGGAAACCAAGCAGCTGCCCACAAGAACCAATTGCTAACCTGAACAAATAAAATATGTATTTGTGTATTTTTCCCCACTGAGATAAAAACAACTAGGAGTACTGTGTCCCACTACAGGCAGGGACTGTAGAACATGCATTGAAGCTTCATAAATTAATCTACAAAAAACAAATGCCCTGCTATAAAAACATGCAGCTGACACCCACCTATGGAGTATGAATGGTACTTAGGTGCCCTGATGGACTCGGTTACCATTAGGAGCCCAGGGGCAACAGGAGTAGTTGAAAGAGGGCAACAGAGTGGTTGAAATTCTTAGAAGGTGTGTTCACTCACAATGATATGCAAAAAACAGTGCTGACAGTCGTTTTAAATGTAAATCCCTAATTATTGTGTCCAAGGTACCACTTTGAAGAGCAATATTCAACTACTACTACACCCTCATCTTCCCAAATGAGTACAAGTTTTTTTTTCTCAGAGAGGCTGAAGAGAAAATCTGAACTGAAACAAGGCAGACACTGGGGGCATGATTCATGTAGAACAGGACTCTCCAATATTCCTGACTACATTTCACTACTTCCATGGAGTATTTCAGAAATCCTTTAGCAGTTTACTGGCTTGGAGCATCAAATAGTTATATGGGTTGTGCTCCAAAATTCAGATGAATAGTAAGGCATTAAATAAAACTGATAAAAGGTCAAACTATACATAGCACATAGCACTTAGTTTTTTATTCCTTTTGAATATTTAGACTAAAAATGGCCTGGCCCAATTTCCCCATCTTTCCTTTCTTCCTACTTCAAATTAATATGGAACTTTTGTTCCTTAAGAGCCATATTTCTGTCCCATCCCTTCAGAGTGAACCTTCTTGGTGTGCACACGAATTTCTCCACATCCATTGTAATACAGTTTTTCTATAAAGCCCACAAAAAATTACCCTTTAAGTATCAACACTTTCTACTAATACACCCATGGGATATAAAAGTGAACAGGACATCACATAGTAACTAATTTCTGCAGAGAATTTTGACTTCTGAACCTACTTCTGCAACCACAGAACCTCAAGGTCAAAAAGGAAAGTGAATAAAGTAGAAGCTCAGTGAGGAAAAAAAAATGAAGTTTCAAACTGGTTGGGTCCCTCCTTCAGTCCATAGGCCCAATTATCCTGAGCTACCTTCCAACTCCTCCCTTTGTGCACATTCCTTTGCCTACCAAAAGCAGCAGAGATGCCTCCTCCCCAGTCCAGGAGTCCAAGAGGTTGTACCCAGATGAGACTTTAAAAGTCCTTCTGCCCAGCTGCATTCCTCCAGATCACCAGTTTCCCAGGGATGTTAAATTGCAGTAATTAAAAGTCAACTAGATCAGCTTAAGACCTGTCTGTACAGCAAGTTAGTGCCTTACTCTGCTAAACATACACATCTTTCAAGCAACAACTAATGCTTTGAGCCTGCACATTTTATACACTCATCTAACATCTGCATATACTCACTTGTCACTCAAAAGTCTACTTTTATTAGACTGAATTCCTTCCCAGCTAAGAGCAAAACATTTCCCTTGGACTGGATTACCATAGGAAACCAGCAGTCCTTTAACAGTTATATATTTCCTTAATGGGGTGGTTTGAGTTTGGCTGCTTGGGAGAATCTGTTGGGGTTTTTTCCACACTATAAAATGTCAGTTCAGTTTCTGTATTAATGATTTTTTACCATCTGATTGCCTGTCACTGCTCTCCACTGTCAGTAGCATCATAAGAAGCCTTGAACTTTCATTATTCACTGAACATGTTACAGATTATTCACTTTTTTCCTATCACATCATAGCTGCCTCAGGAGTAACTGGCACTGTAAATAAAAACAGCAAGGAGAAAAGGATGTTTTGTCTTCAAAAAGTTTGCTGCCATTGCTATTCAGAGCTTATAAAAACAAAGAGTATATTAAAAAAAAATCCTTGGAGTAATTGTAGAAAGGTTTGGGTTGGAAAAGACCTTAAAGATCATCTAGTTCCAACCCCCTCTTAGTCCAGTGACTTCACTGGAGTTTCAAGATGGATTTTTAAGACTCAGAAACATACGTCAAAAGGAAATGCCTGATTTAAAGCAACATTTAAAGCCAGAGCATGACCTCTAGGTGGTGCTGAGAGCCTGTCATTCCATGAGGCTAAGGCATATCCCAGTTGATTCAAGGCTATTCTGGGTTGGTTTTTATTTGAGACCACGATTCAGGTCTCAATGGGCTGTGCAAGATAATTAAGATTGGTTTTTAAATTTATAATTAAGGGATTAAAAAAGCTGAAAGCCAAAGAGAAGAGATGCATATAGTAAATCAACTACAAGTTATTTTCAGCTCCTTTAAATGAGTTTGAGTTGCAGCCAGTAATTGCATTTTATTCTGACATTTGTTACCAGGAAGAATAAACTGTGTTGCTGTACATGGATTAGTGTCTTGGCATCCACCAAGGACCCTCCTGGACCATCAGCTCCACACTGCTGCCATCAAGCTGCTTTGGGAACTTACTGATGTTACCACAGAGCCCCAGATGTCTCATCTAAACAGAGATGGGCTATCAAAGGCACAACTAAACACACATCTCATACCAACTCTGGCCTGTGGGGAAACTGGTTACAATGGAAGCTTCAAGTCACCCAGGAACAGATATGTTACAGAGGAAGATGTTCCACAGGATGTTAATTTTTCACCCAAAGAGTGGTCAGAGACTGGAGAAGGCTGCCCAGGGAGGGGGGTTGAGTCACCATCCCTGGATGTGTTGAGTGATGCAGTTTTGAGGGACATGGTTTAGAAGTGAACTTTGTAGAGTAGGGCTAATGGTTGGACTTGGTGAACCCAAGGGTCTGGATTTGATCCCAAGGGTCTTTTCCAAGCTGAATGATTCTATAGCAGTATAGCTGCAGATGTGTAGGTACCTGGAATAGCTCAGAACACTGCAGTCATGAATTTTAACTGTGCACAACCTATATAAAAATCTCATTTATTGTTTATCCAAAGCTCGTGCAGCTTTACAAACAAGAAAAATGGACTTGAGAAATAGAGTCACTCCAGTGTGATAGTGTCTTACTGTAGAGATAGAGAGGTGCTTCCAGATGTCAGAGGTGCCATTATTTCAGGAATGCTTTTTCTGAAACAAAACCTTCTCATGCAACAGTAAGGCTGGAAAAACACATGTTGCCTTTAGTTATCCTGCAGTGGTTCCCTCCAAACCCTTTCAGATGGTGCCTGAGTGTTTCCAAAGGGTTAATTTGACATTCCCATGCATCATCTCTTCCCTTAAGTTGATGCAAAAGGAACCCAATCAATTTCCCCTTGCACAAACATGTAATAAGCAGAAGAAACTGAGATACAACACCTCATTCTGTTCAATCTCTTTTAGGCCCCATGATCTGGTCAGGTTTGAAGAATTAAAGATGCTATAGCTGGATAAAAGCAAATCCAACCTCTTGTATGCTAAAAAAAGAATACAGTGTTGTGACAAAAGATTTAACATGGTGGAAAGAAACTCAAGGCAGGTGTCATTTTAAGTTACCCAAACTGATTTATTGACAATTTAAATGTGACATATTTACAGCACTGTTTCTAAAATAATTTAACAATTTTCATAGATTTATAAAAGTACTGATAAATAGGAGACCCTGACAATTACCAACCACAAATATTTCCCTATGCTACTGAACTACAAAGGTAGTTCTTTTTTTTTTTCCTCTTTTTATGAGTCCCATAATGGAGCTGCTTTACCTCCACCCAATGTGTAGAATTGTCAATACCAAAATATAATAAAATGAACATGCAGTGTGAAAGCTGTACCAGAGCAAGTGATTTCAGATGTTAGACTACAGTAAAAATATTTCAATGCAAAGTGTCTTCCACACAGAATGTACTTGTGAAAAAAAATAAGCTTCTAAAGAACTATTGTTTTATCTTTAGAGAAGTTAAACCCTACAATACTAGTACAGACATTTACAGTAACTTCCAATTGTGTGGTAGTTTTCACATATATCTAAGGAGTCAAACAAACCCAGTAATTTACAAACACCACTGCCTTAAGACAGAGGTTAGTTAGCTTATGGATAAACAACAACAACAACAAAAGAAGGTGCTGATATAATTTAAGGTTCTGAAATTCAACTACATTTCATTTTTATCTGACACCAATTATTCTATCCTTGGATCAAGAAATGGTGGCCAAGCCATTTGTATCTCTCAAGCAGGAAGTCAGTCTGGAATTTGGAGAGAAGATGGACTTGTCTGATATGTATCTTAGGTTCCAGTAAACCCAAAAAAAAAAAAAAAAAGCTGGCCAATCTGAATCACAATAAGCAGCAGCATGAGATATTTGTGGGGTTTTGATTAAAGCAAACATTTTCCAGAACAACGATGAGAAGTACATCACCTAATCCAACAGCTGAAATGTAAAGGTTCTTTTCATTTGCATCACTGAAGCCCCATAACAACGTACACAAACAAATACTCTTTTAAAAACCACATATTGCACAGCCAGTGGGTGCAATACCAGCACACTGGTACCCCAGCACACCCTGTCTCTTCAACAGCTGTTTTAACCACACTATTCAGAACGACTCCAAGCCACGTTCAAAACCACCAAGAATGGTTTGTGCACACACACCTACTCCAAAAGTGTTTCCACAACGTGAGGAAAAAAAACCAACCCACAGGCACTTAAGATTATTAGTGCACAAAAAGTTATAGGCCACGACTGCCTGGCTCTGAACAGTTCAGTACCAGTAACAACAAAACAGAACGAGGTTTTCAACTGATGGAATCCAGAAACTAGAACTGTTCACAAAGCACTGAGAAGAAACCCAGTTTCACATAACCCAACATTTAGACATTTAAGAAACAATTGCTGCAAAGCCTAATGTAACACAACATCAACCCTACTTGGTTCAAAAGATCTGAAGTGTCCAAATTCCCCAAGTCCAATTTTTCATCTCCCCACCCCCCCCCCCTCCCCAAACCACAGTTACACACAGTCCATTAAAATCCATATGTGCAAAACAAGTTAACCCACCTCTAGGAGTGCATCAAAAATAGGCTGCCTATTCAAAATATTATTTTTGAGTGGAAATTTTACAGCACCACAATTAGAATTCCCAGGGAGTTTAAAATTCTTGTTCTGATACCAAATCACTTCACACTGTTGATCCTAAAAAACGGAAGAAACATTTTGTACAATTCCTGGTATCTGAAAAGTCACAGAGAGAAACATTTCTCATCTCTGCCTAAGAACTTGCTGTAGTTCAGAATGAAATTAAATCACATTTGTTGGCAATAAGTTCTCCCCAATGTAGCCTGAGGTGTAAATTTAAGTCAATTTACCAGGCTAGACACGAGGAGTTGCTGGTACCTTGCAAATTTGCAGAAGTACTTTTTCCAGATTTCTCTTTTGTTGTTTTTTTTTTATTTGTTTGTTTGATTTTTCCACTAAACTTTGCAGTTTGGCCCCTCCCTAGTAAGTGATTTACAATCAGGCTTTGAGAAAATACGCGAGGTCCATTTCTGACCCTCAGCTGAAAGGCAATATACAAACACATTATATATACACACACACGTGTGTGTGCCCAGAAACACACACACACACACACACACACACACACACAAACAAACATCAGTGTTCTGGTTTGTTGTTCTCATTTCCTATCATTTTCTTTGGTTCAAAGTCCAAACAAGGAAATTAAGAGGACCGAACAAATGGATCATTCTCCAAACACTTCCATCCCTACACATCACTAACTGGAAGGCTTGCATCATCCAGATCCACAAGGCCAGGATCCCGTTCCTGAGTGCCATTTTTCCTTTGGGGTTCCAAGAGGCCCCGTTCAGTCACTTTGGGAGCTGATTCTCTTGGAGAGATAACCTGGATCTTGTAGCTCCCTGGCTTGGCCTTGGTAAAAGATTCGTGAAATCCTCGCTTCTCCAAGGCAGGGTATTTGGTGTGAGGGTTTGGGACCAGAGGGCTGCCGTGAGAGGCTGTGGAATGTGAGGTGGCTGGGGCTGGGATGGCAGAACGGAGAGCATGGTGGGGGTCTGCAGAAGGCTCGGGATGCTCCTGGAAAAGAAGAGCAGGTGTCAGGTGAAGTCACCGAGATCACGTTGGAAAGATGCAGTTTCAGTTGTCACTCTCAGAAAAAGAAAACCAACCAAAAAAATCAAGGCAGAAAATACACAAAGCAAAGCTTCAGCCAAAGCAGCAGGAGGGAGGTGCTTTCTCAAGGCAGGGTATTATTAAACGTGAGCTTACAGCAGCATGGGACAGCAACATCAGTTTCTTCATTGGAGGGAAGCTCTCAAATCAAGCTCAGCAGCTATTTTGACTTTATAACATCATCCAGCCAATTGAGGTCACTCATTTGACCAAGAAGTTAAGTGCTCTTTTAAAAGATGCACTTGAGGCCATCAAAAGGGACATCTTCCAGTAGATAAATGTATTCAAACCTTGATATACATCAGAAACTCATATCCTAAATCCTGATGTAATGCCCATTTTACAGTTCCCTCTTCTCAGGGTACCAATCTTCCCTATTTGTTTCAGGGATGAAACAAAACCAGCAACTATTTTATGTTATCAAGACTGTAAAACAATTGGAGAGTTAACAGACTTGGAAAAGAAACTGATTTTTAAGCTACTGCTTGTAATGGTCAAGTTATTTTTGTGTGTTTATTATTGTTGGTCAACAGAATGGCAGCTTTTACCTAAATGTATTAGATTGCTACTGTGAAAATCATCTTCTTCCATTTACTTACTCATAGAAACAAGATCCCCAGGTCACCCAGGAATGACTTAGGCATCTAAAACAGAGTGCCTTATAGTCATCCCAGGCTACCCTGCCTTATCTACAGCTCTGTCTCCAGAGTAAACACACAAACATCCCTCAGGTTCTGCAGTGTGCCCATCAGTCCTGTGAGGGTGCCTGGGATACCTGTGGGTAGCTGGCAGGAGGGCATTAGCTGGTGTGCCCAAAGCGATGCGCGATGCCATGAGCACGTCCCTCTGCATGCAGGAGGAGCTGCTGCTGCTTCAGCCACCCCAGGGTTAGCACAGGAGCTAGAGGAAGCTGCAAACCCACCCGTGTGCACCAACCAAGGCACTTCCAAGCATGTTTCTTAGCAAAAACCATCACAGATGTGTGTCCAAGATGCAAATCTACATCCTAACCGGAATACTTTTTCACAGCAGTTTTCCAAGGTTCTTTGGGAATGCTATGACATGGTCAGGAATTTAGTCACACTGGATTCTGCCAAGTACTACTGTATTTCTTTTTTTAGCCATTAATATTAGGCAAAGGAGCTGTGCAATTGTTTTTGGACTTCAGTTTTGTGTTCAATTTCAGTGAAGTATTTCACCTAATTTACATTGCCCTGTTTCATAACTGACTGGACTCTCCAAGAAAAACATCTGCTTTAAGAGAACACTCAAGTCAGTGATTTGCCTACTGGTAAAAACAGTCTGAGTTCAACAAATAGGACAAAAGAGATGTCAGGACTCTACAATAAATTTTCTGTTAAATTGAACTGCAGGATGCTCAGATTTTCCTACCCACACTGACTGTAATTTCAGAGTTAGACTGTGCTGCTGCATCACTCCTAAGGAGTCCTGCTTTGAACAGCATATGGATTCACATGGTAAGGCTTCTACAGCTGAACTAGATGTCATGCAGAGACTTGGAAGCCATGCAAATCAGGCTCTGACAGCATCCTTCCAATCACTGGAGTCACAACGTGCATTTTTCTGGTGTGCACCCATCTGCATTAGTTTGTGGGTAGCTTCAATTTCATTTTGCTTTTGCGCAGGTTCACAAATGTACAGTGCAATGGAAATATGAACTCTCATGCAAATTAGTTTTAACAGTTTCCTATTCAAGTGACATCACAATGTTTAAATAGATAGGATGCTCCGAAGTCTAAATACACACTTTTTGCCATTTTGCATTTCCAATTATTTTAGAGGAAATAAAAAAACCAACAGTGCAAACCTGTGAGTGAATGATACAATTTACGGGTTAGTTTTCAGTAATGGTAATGACAACAGGCAGCATTATTTTCAGGATTTTTTTGGTTTTCTAGTGCAAATTAGTGTCTTAGTCCTAGCCCTCTGTTAAGAAGGCAAGTTTACATGAGAGCCCACATACGTGCTGCATTCACCAGTTCTTGATGTATACCTCTGTATACAAGGATTCGACAGCCTTCTGGCCTGCCGCATCTGGAACACAGTGCAAAGCTAAGATTAGAGTAACCTAGACTTGGGGAAAGAAGAGAAGAGAGGGAAAAGAAAACAACAAGTGATGCAGACAGTAATAGCTAGATTGCTCAGTTAGCCCCACAGAAGAGAGCATACACAAAGAAAACTTGTTTTTCATTCTCCCCAAAAGAGAGAGAATTTAGGAGAGGAAGTTTTATTTCCCAGCAGCTCCCAGCTGCCAAAAATCATGGAGAGCTGAGACTGAATTAAGCACAGTATCAATGCAAATGTGTAGGCAAAAGACCAGATTCAAGTGCTAAGACTTCAGATCATGGGGGTTAATGATTTATAGAGCTTACTACAAAAGATCCCACAGCCAGAAAGTGAAAACCATAGCTTGAAACATCTGAACTGCAAAGTAGTCCATTGGTCAACTCTGGACATACTTGGGGACACCGTGACACTGCAGCAACCTTCACTACTTTCCAGATGTACTTTGTACTTCAGATGGAGTGCAGTTTGAATGGACAGGAGGTGTGAAACACCAGCATCCTCCCAGGTGCTCAGATCTGTCACAGTGCCTCAGTTCAGTAGTGCTGGATGGTGTTCACTCCATTTCCAACAGCAAAGAACTAATTAATGTGAGCAGAGATCTCCTGGAGAAGTTACTGTAAATTTGGCTCTGCATGTACACAAACTATCAGAGAACAACAACTTAGTGGTGAGAGTTGTTAAACAAATTAGGATACTGCCATTTGATTGCAAAACTCTGCAATTAGCAGAAACACCTCACAGGAATTAGAAAGTTTCCAGTTTACTTCTGAACTAGAAGCAATGACAAAGACCACAGTGAAGAATTATTCTAGGGTAGCACTTGCATTATCTACGTGTTCAAGATAATACAACGCACATCAAAATCACTTCCAGGTGAGACTAAGATAAGTGCTCAATTAAAACTGCTAAATATCTTATGCCAGTCTGTATGAAGGTTCATGCAAAGATGCCACATGATTACAGGACAGGAGAAGGGACAGGTGAAAGAAAAAAAAAAACAAAACAGGTAGAACTTCACAGGCACAAATGAACATCAAGTAATCCCATGGTCTGTGAGGATCAGAATAACATACGGAAGCTGCTGATCTGCCAGGTCCCCTCTGTGCTACAATGGCCCCAGAAATTGCCTTGATCCAGCTGTGCATGTCCTCTGGGCTGTCCGCCTGGGTCAAAGGCATGGATTAGAGTCAGCATCACATCAGCAGCATCCTCCTCCACTCACTGTTCTGACTGTTAAAATGGCAGCTTTACCCTACTTGAGTAACTATAAAATCAGAAGGAACTGCCATTTCTTACAGACATTTCTTGAATTCTTACTCTGAATTTATTATATGCATCTAGTGTATAAAATAATAACCAAGAAATAAGTATTTTTTAACTATTTGCATATTCTAGACTCAATCCTTACAGGAGATCTGCTGACCCCTCTTAGCAGGCTTTGGACAGTGACACAACTTCCATACTTCCAGTTGCTGTTGCACTTCTGGGATGTATTCACTAAAAAGTTAAATCAAAATCAAGTCTGTTGGGGGATCAGCTGCACAATCAGCTCTACTTCAAACAGATTCCAACAGAAGTAGGAAAAGCAAGTTTTTGCTATTTGCATTATATCCAATTGTTTAGAAGGATGGAAACAGGTCAAGGGCACAGTGAATAAAGTGCATATGGATATATATTACTCAATGGCCACTGAAAGTGGGAAGTTGCTCTGCTTTAGTGGTTATTTTAATGAGGCAACTAACTTAAATCTGAGAACAGTTCTGATGGAAAAACAGTACTTCAACATAAAAGATTTCAAAACCCAAGTGACAACAAAATCATATTAGGATTTATTGTTTATTGCTTTCATATTCTACCAACAGCTGCTGGTATGTGGAATATTTCTAATATGCATCTTTCTGAAACACAAAAATCACATTCCCTCTGAAAAATGACAGCATAAATACAACTTAAAAAGCAAAGCAGCAGTGCTTCTGCATTTTGACTTTGGCAGTGTCCTGTGCCCAAGCTTAAAAAAAGAAATTACCTGTACATAAAAGGTTCGAGAAGTTGTAACAATTTCAAAGAGATTGTCTCTCATCATTATATCACTGTAAATGAAATACAAAAATATTTCAACCAGCAAGTACAAATTTCTATTGCAAAAAGACTCTAGGGCATGCAGAGAACCAGAGCTTTAGTTGTTTGAAGATATTCACAGTTCTTTATCACTCCACTGTTGGCTTTTTGGTAAATACCAAGTTTAAAAAAAAAACAAATAAAAAAAACCAGGCCTAAAATGAGTAAGAGATTCTAAGACTCTACAGTAGCATTAAATGCCACTATCTTTTCAACATGAAATTATTTGGAGTATTCCAATTAAGTATTAAAATATTCTCTGATCTGGTCACATTTCTGTAATATTTCACCTTCATATTTTGTTCTGTCTTTACAAAGTAGTAGTCCCAAGCAGTAGCCTGATAAAAACCCCAAAATACCCTCCTACAAATACAATTAATTTTTCAGTATTTTGCTATCTTTCAGGAGGAAAAGTAAGGTCATGTCCTCTAAAGGTTGAGATTTTACAAGTAGAACATTACTGCCTCAAAGCAGGCAGCATCCTGGTTCTTTCCTCACCTTTGTTTGCATTCCTGAACTTTGTGGACCTCCTTAAGTGGTATAACCCTGAGAGGTTCCTTTTCCTGGAAAACAAAAAAACAAGACAAAACAAAAAGACAAGTTTCAGTAGTGTATCTACAATTAAAAAAAAAAAATAGATAAAAACAGAGGTCAGGACTGATGACAGAATTAAATTTTCATAGCAGTCACTTATACAAAAGGTGATGTCAACCAAAATTACATTTAATTATTAAATCAACCATGGCATATGCAATGAATAGGAGATGAGAAGTAAAACAACAAAAAAAATTCAAAGCATTAATTCACCTTATAATGTAGATAACCAGATGATCACCCCTGTCTCCTACCCTTAACTAGATCAGAAAAATTCCATCTGGCCTCAAGCAGCTGATTTCAGTAAAACTGGGATAATATTCATGTTGCTCTGAGATGCTACAGGATGCTTTGTTAATTGTACTGTGCAGCATGGCTTTGAATAAATTGTATCCTATGCTCAAGACAAAATACAAAGAAATCAACTGTATCCAAACCTGTGAGCAGCTATTCCTACAGCAAATGAAAATCCTGTTACCATATCCAAAGTGTTACAATCCTGTCAAAGTTTCACATAACAGGAAAAAAGTGAGACCATGCAAACTGAAATACTTTCACTTCTGCCAAGACAATGTGATGTCACAAATGCTGTTATTTTATTTTGGTTGTTGCAGTAAAAACCACAATCAAACAACTTTTTTTCCTTCCTAATGTGTTTTCTTTAAGCAATGTCACAAAAGGCTGCTTGAGTAGTCTTCAGTTTACAGACAAAAGCTGTCAGCTCTGGAATTATTATTATACAATTTCTATTACACCTACTTCAGAGATTTATGTTATTTTAGCAAACAGTGAGTGTCATACAAACATAACCCTCCTTAAATGTCAGTTTTCATTAGATCCCTTGTCTCCAGAGCAGATCAAATGTAGACTTTAACACTGTGTTTTCAGTTTTTGCCCCTCCTCCCCCTCTCCCCTCTTCCCAGCTTTGCACATCCATTAGAACAGAGTTTTCAAAGCAGTAACATCAAATGTGAACTGCAAGATCATCCCTGGAACCCAGACAACTGTTGCAGGGAAATTTAGCTCACAAATGGTAATTTTCCAAGCCTTATATTGCCTGTAGTTCTTTAGGTTCCTCCTGAAGGCTGACATGGTCTCCTCCTCAAACTGAAGTGGTGAAGTCATTGAGGGGAAATAACCACCAAAATAATAAAATAATTCCTAGAATCTACACATTTTTCAATTTTAAAATACAAAACTCATATTTATAAAATACAAAACTCTTCTTTTTACAATCTCACAAGGCAAGAACTTGGATATATTTCTACAGGTGCAGAACAGCAGTATCTCAAGGTATCTAGAAAGACTCAGACCATCAGTGAGCACATTGGCTGTCAAAACTAACTTAAGTCTTCAGTCAACCATGGCTCTTACTGCAGCTATTGGGAACTGAAATCCTCTACAAAGAAGTTCTCCAGAACCAAGAATTGATGCTTCACTAAGTGACCTCCAAGCCATGGTTGCCTTCACCACAAAAGCACAGCAATCACTCTTGATCTCTGCATTCCTCTCACTAGGAACAGGATAATATGAAGGAAACAGATTGCACACATTGCTGAAAGGACTCATTCACCACTTCAGATCCTCAGAAGGGAGGACTTGACCATTTTTGTGTTTGTAGGAGAGAAATAAAAGGCTGATGGACATATGGTTAAGTTGTGTAGATGTTTTCTCTGTAGGCTGCACTCTGAAAGCTTTGCTGTGTCCAGTACAGATTAAATGTCTCCAACAAGTATGTTTTGGACAAGGCACATTCATATCATTTACAAAAAACACATAAAACATGATGATTATCATAATTAGATTTCCTAACCATGGAATTCTTTAATTAACCATTACAACCCAATAAAAGGACACTACATTCTGTACCTTTAGTACTTATTTCCCAGAAAAGGGATGACACTTGAAAAAAAATCCACCTTAATTTCAGTAAAAATTGTGAAGCAAGATCTACTTCCCTGTTATCTCACAGCTGGTCAGTCCAGTACCTTCCTCAAACTGCAGCAAGTGGGTATTTGACTGAAGAATAAAGGACACTGATTTTACATTGTTCAAAGAGTTAATTTCTCATCAGGCACCTTTCCAGCTTAAGTGTACACACTTCTAGCAGCTTCCTAGTGCTTGCACAGAACAATTCTTCAGCCAGTTAGAATATGCCTTGGAACAGTTTGCACTCAGATTCTTTTTTTAATAACAAATATAAAGTGTTTTACAGGCAACAAGTCAGAATTGTGTTATGCTGACAGTTTAAAGATAATGATACAAGATCAAACTCCTGCTGTATGCTCCCTCATTAAAAGTAAAGCACAAATTCTCTTCAGGAACAGCCTAAAATTTGGGTTCTTGACATCTTACATCTTACAGTTGGCCTGCAATTTTCCTTGGTTTATAATATTCTGCAACTCAGACTTCAAAGCAGTTTTTCCTCTTATTTAGTAAGTGTGGAACTCCTTTTTTGGGGTAAACAGACTGTTCAGTACTGACCACTTCATTTTTAAATCAAGCCTGAAGGCACTTGACATTTGGTCAAACTTGGTCAAAAGGTTCAAGAGCAATGAGTGGGAAAGGAAAAGCATGAAACTGAAACAAAACTAAGCACTGCTTCTGAGCAGGATAGTTCTTTGCCTGTCTTGGCTGGGTTTTGCATGATAAACAACATGTGGTATTTGTATGATAAACACCCCACAAGTTGAAATTAAGAATTGCAAGATTACAGTTTTGTCTCTCCACACAGTGATCATCTGTTTCAAGAAGACAATTACATGTGATTAATTACATGTGACATAAGATACTAATAAAAAAATCCCAAGATGATTGCAGAATATATCCCATTGCTACACTTCAGTGCCCTGCTCTTAGCAAACAGAAGACTGCAGTCGAAGTTCACAGCCACTCTATTTTTTGTTCTTCTGCATCACAGGGTGATTATATTACAGAGCTCAGAGCTGCAGAGCAGCAAAGCAGATTTTTCAAAGCAGATATTTCAAATACAAGTGTATTTCTTTAAGTTTTCTTGCACCTGTCACTGGAAAATAACATCCATTTGTAAACTTACCAGCTCAGACTTGAAATATCCTATTGTGTTTTCATCTAACTGAAAGTATCTTCTCTTCCAGTTTTTCATCTGTTAAAGGAAAAAGAATTTATATTTTTCTATGTAACATACAAATACAGTTACATGCTGTGTATTTTTAATCTACCTGTATAATTTTATATATAATTCTGGTTTATATTCCCAATAAATTATATTGTATAGCAACTATTTATTAATCTACAAGGATTATGATTTGTATATATCCACAATATGCATATAAATAAATGTATCTGTATGCCTATAGCACCCCTAAAATAATTCTGCAAGACTCTACCCAATTAACTTTTTTTAAACTGATAAAAATAAAAGTTCTGGAAGTAAGTATTTTCAATTTTAAGAATTTTTCAACCATCTTCACTGAAACTAGCAACTCAGCAGCACAAGCACCCTGTAAGAAATGCTGAGAGTACTTTAAAGGTTTCTAATTTATTTTTAACTAAAAAAAAAAAAATAAGAACATAAAGAAGCTTTAAAATTCAAGATAAATGGGGACTCGGGAAGCATGTGTGTCTTGCTGAATCTGAACTGTTACTGCTTTTAGCAAAGCATCATGTGATTAGTTCTACTTGTGTTAATCAGTTTGACAAGCTGTACAATTATTCCTCTGAATTAAAATATTAGCTTTTTCTAAGTGTTTTAGTGATGTAAAAAGGACATTGAACTTCTACAGTTATGAAGAGATCCTTACTTTGCTTACTAGAAATATCTAAACTAAGGTAGAAGAATTCCTGATTGAATACACTAATAATGTGGAAGTCTGCATACAAGTTTTCCTCTCCAAAATATCTTCAGCAACATAACACTGAAGAAAGTATGAAAAGTAGCAGTGCAAGCATAACTTACATGTTTCTGGAGTGCAAGTTTTAACATTAATCATCCTTAATATTGTCAGTAGTGCTAAAATAACTAGCAATTGTCTTTTTTTTTCCCCCATCATCACTTGGTAAGTACAACTACCACCTTAGAACCTTTGCTCTTTATTAATGAAACTCTCTTCTTAAACACTTACCACTGCTCCTTGTTTTACACAGTAGCCAGCTTTGATTATAGCATTATCTGGGGGATGCTTAGCAGCAAAATAAGGAAGGTGACTTTGGGACCGTTTCAAATAGTTCCTGTCACCCCCTTCACTGCACTCACTGATTTCTTCTTTCTAGAAGGAAAAAAAAGCAGGACAGTTCAGAATACTCAGGTTTTTTTCTAAAGGTCAAATAATAATTACACTAGTTATAATAGGGAAACAATTGTCACATCCCATGCTCACAAATCTCTTTTCCACACCAACAATGAATTTCATACACACAAAAAGTCATTTTTAGTACATTGATACCTGTAAGCAATCAATATACCCAAGTAATTATAAGATTATAAATATAAGACTGTGTTGTATAACCCTCTAATCTTGCATAAAGAGAATTAAAGCCTCAAAAAACACCAGTCAATATCAGTAAAAGGTGAACATAAAGTAAGTCCCCTGATCTGACTTACTGACAGCTATACTGTGATACATAAGCTCTTTTCACCTGTCACAATAATTATTATCTATCAAATAACAGCCTGCTTGTTTCATGGGTGTTACCTGGGTGGGTGTAATGATAGGAACACCACCAACAATTTCTGTCCTGTAAGAGACTTGCTTCTTCCCACCTGGGCTCTCAGCTTGACGATTGGCATTATCCATTGGACAAAGAGGATCAGACTGCTTTGGTACCTTGAAAGGGAACATGGTGATTAACCTAAGCCTTATGAAGACTTCAAAGAAAGCCTTAATCATTACTCAATTTTTATTTAAATGTATCTTATATCTATCTATTATAGCTTACAGGAACATACATTGTAGTGGTTTTATTAGCACCAGTTTTCTTCTGAGAACTAAAGGTGTCTTGAAATCTAAAGAAAATAAATCAATTCCCAGCTTTGCCATAAATCCCACACTTCATCTTCAAGAAGCACTGCTCATTTTTAGGAGAACTGCTGCTTTATTTTTCACTTGCTTTCAGTTTTAGTAATGTGCTTTACGGCCTGAAAGGCTAACACAGTAAAGCCATAAACACAGGGCAACTACATTGAGACTTCTGTCAAGCAGGATACCTGACCAAGTTTGACATTTGGACTCATATATTGCTAAATTCTGTCCAAAATGACCCTAACTGGTTTGGTTTTTTTTGTTTTTTTTTTTTTTTAAATTGTTATGAATAGCAATATTTGTATCATTCCAAAGACAGGGGCTACATTAAAGCAATGCAACCAACTCAGAAATGTTCTTAGAGAACCTAAAAAGGAGAAAGTTACTGACAGCAAATAGAACTGTGTGCACCCATGCTCAGAACCCCTGCTTGGTAAGGGTGTGCTCTCAAAACTTTGTCATCACTTCCCTAAAACTGAAGGGAAAAAACAACCCAACTTCTGCCTCCTGAAATGACTGAGGTAATGTGGGATTTTTTTTTTTTTTAATTAAGTGATAACCTGTCATGGTAGAAACCAGAGAAATAATTTGACACTTTTCAGAACAACACATTTTTTCTTCCAAAGGGTCTCTCCTGGTTTCAAGTAACATCCATCTGAACATGGCATGAGGTGTTTGCTTATTTTAGAGGTATGTTAATAAATATAAGCTTTTAACACCAGGCAAACATATGTGTATCTTTTGATTCCTTCAAGTGGCTTCTGGATATTTCAGCTACTGTTAAGTGTATATGGTTAATTTAAAACCATTACAAACCATCATATACTGTAATGAAAAAGATGATAATAGTTTTGTCCAATTTCCCAAGCAAAAAGCAAAGTAAACTTGTGTTCAGAGGAAGTTCTGTATGGTTTCTCCAAGCCCAGATTTGTTTGTAGAGATAAAAAGACTGCTCTAGCATAAAACCTGGAGGCAAAGTTTATATTTAAGCATCTTTAGACAGTTACTATTTCAAAAGGTTGCTAAATGTCAACTAAAGCACTTACTGTGATTTTGGTAGCTTTGTTCAGAACGTTTACCCATTCAACTAGGTCCTGCTGATCATTGGCTTGTAGAAAGTATTTTCTCATCCCTGCATTCATAACTGTTAAAAACCAGTATGAAAAGTTAAGGACACTGAAATTTCAAAGCAAACTTAACACTGTTACAAAAAACGATGTGATTTCAGATGGAAAAATCCATTCAAGTATTTAAGTTCCCTGCTGAATTCATTTTTAGAAAGTCATCTTAAGATACCATCCACCCACTTCACAGGCTTGCTTGGTTAGAAAAAAAAATAGATTAAGCTCTGCACTGAAACAGTATCACACTGAACTCAGTAAATTATTTTATTACATGAAAATAAAGACTTGAACTTTAACAGTTTTCTACAGCTTCACTTCCCTTTTTGCAATTTCCCTAAGTTTTATACTTGGGGACTTCTACAATTTCTTCTTTTAACCCTCTGACTAGTATCTATTATCCCTTGCAACTCATTAATGTGACTGTTATTATTTATAGAATGTTGTTTAAATCTGAGGAAAAACTGCCATTGATTATCAAGTCTATAATGCTCAAAACCAAACAACTTTAAAATAGCCAAAACATAAAACTTCAGTGACTTGTCAAAGAAACAGTATTTTTAAATGTACACACACACACACACACACACACACACACACACACACACACACACCTGGCAACACCTACCATGCCAAAGGACATGGCCAAAAAGGATATATATATATATATATTTCTGTGTAACAGTATAATAACAACAGCTGCTTCCCTCCAAATTCTAAGAGCTTATCTTGAACAGTGACCAAAATATTCCCAGAAACTTCAAGCATTTCAGCTGAAGTCTGAGCAGATTTCACTGCTCTACCTTTAACATATTAGCTCAGGTCATCACTAACAGCAAACACACACCAGAAACAGATGACAGAGCAGAAAGTCTCTCCCCAAAGTGGATGGTTTGAAGCAAACATTATTAGATGCAAATCTAAACTCAAAATAGAGAATTGTATGACGAGTGAAACTGCAACTCCCAGTACTGAAATACAAATAAATGTAATTTTTTCCTCTAAGAAGTATTCAAACTGCTTTACTAAGAAATCCAAAGAGTTTTCAGCCAGCATCTTTTTAGAGCTAGTCCACTGACAAGAGCTGATGGAGACAAACCCCTCCATGACTGCATGTGCAGAGGGATCTGTAGGTGGCACTGAACTGACACTCCAGGTGCCAGCAGAGGCTCCCTGGAGCCTTCACACACAGGGCTGAGTTCCCAAATGTTTCATGAGCTCTGACACACAGACTGGGCAAATGTGGCAGTGCACATGGCAAAGGACACCTCAGCTCCAGCCTTCAGGCATTTTCAAGCCCATCTGAGCTAAAACTCAATCTAGAATGGTTATTCAGAAACAGAGCAGAGGTCTGATTCCAGTCTCTACACACACTTTTCAGACTAGCAATTGCTTGTCAAAAACCCCTGGAATTATGGTAAATTCTGAATATATTCCATAAGAAATAACTAAAATAAAAGACCATAAGGGATTTTTACAATTATCTAAAGCTCTACCCAAGTTTAAACAAGTTTGACAAACCTACAAGGTACTCAAAGCAAATGATTTTTCTTCAGTGCAGCAACAGAAGCTGAAATTTTATGAACACATTAGCTCACAGTATTTTTAGATGGATTACATCAGCTCTTATCAGTGACACAGATCAAAAGAGTTCAGTTACTTGTCTTCAGAGGTGACAGGTATGCCATGTTTCTGAAAACAAGCTTATTAATGCCTCAAAAATGTCAAACATCTGAAAAAAAGCTCTCACCTACTTTTCATTGAGCTGCAATAAAAGCCCAAAAACCACCTGATGGAAGCAGCCAACACTTCCCTCCTACTAAAGGGGAAACAGCAAATACAAGCTAGTTTTAAATTAAATACTACCAGCTCTATCTAATACCAGATTTACAGAACATTTTGTTTCCAATTTTGCAGAATGCTTTTGATGCAAACACCACACACAAGAACTTACCAAAGCAGAACTCTGCCTTTGGCCTTAGCTTAGTTGCATCGCTAACCTAGGAGGGAAATTGAGATTATAAATGCCAGTGTCCATACAAAATATACAGTATCACTTTTTTTTTCCCCTTTCAAGTGGCTACATATGAAGATTATCAGCATAAGATACTAGCCAAACTACTACTTCTTGCATTTTGAAGTTGTAGGTCTCAACTAAACAAAAAAATTCAAGTATATTCCACACTGGCAAGGACATTTAGTTGTATTTTGGTTCATTAACATAAAAAGAGTAATAGCCACTTGTCAGCAGGAGTCTCTAAACTGCTGCAGTGTTGGGGAGGAGAAGTGAGGGTCCTGTTTTGAAAGTGATGTTGATATTCCTGCATTACAGACAACTTCTATCAAGGCAGGGAGAAAAAAAGCAAAGCATTCTCAAAAATATCTTTTTTTAGTTCAGAAACCATCACATGCTGTGTAACTGGAAGAACTACGGGAAATTGGGCACAGGAGGCAATGAGCTGCCTTCAAAGGTGCACACATGTGCAAAGGCATTGGGGACCACTTCTGCTCCCAAAGAAATCTGAAATCTTGTACCTCTCAAGATGAACTGTGAGGTCTGGGGCAAAGTGAGCATAGGAGGAGGAAACCAGGAAGGACACGAGCAGATCTCCACAGACTTTTTTGTACTCATATAACCAGCATCAACTCTATTAAACATCATTATTACTTGACAACTATCACACTCAAAAGACATTACTTCCACTTCATAAACAGCCTGTCTTTTATCCCATGACTAACTGGAATTCAAACACTCAAAGAAGTGAAACAAGCAGTTCAGAAATATTAATTCTATGCAGCACAAAGAGCTGCCACTTGAAATCACAAAATAAATGTAGACAACGTGGTAATTGGTCTGTTCTTATTTTAACCTGATACTACTGAAGTGTTTGTATCACTTCTCTAAAATTCAGGAGGTAGCACAAAAGAGCCTCCCCATGCACTGAAAATATTCCAAAGTTGGGGCCTTTCAGAAGCAGCCTTTAGCAGCTATCACTAAAATATTAATCAGCAAAAAGTCTTATCTTACCTTGGAAATATAGGTAAGTTTAATGACTCCAACAGGTGGAGAACCAGAGGGAAGATTCTGAAAGAAATCAGACATTACAAAGTGAAATGAATTTATTCTCATATTGCAGTGTTTGCACACAAAAAAAGTAATTCCAAAGAAAATCCCACTTGTTTTTATAGACAATACACAATGTACTCTTGAAACAGGATCTAAACTACTTGTTTATAATACACACATCTGTTAATCAACTAAAAACAGAAAGACTGCTAGAAACAATACAAATAGTAATTGTTTTGGAGGTTTATGTATTTTACTAGAGGAAAAAGGATTCTTGCAGGTCTGCATCCAGGAAATCCTGAAAGAACACTTTTTCCTTAACAGATGTTGGGGTCTTATGTATTTTAACCAGGGCAGGTAGAAGTAGTGACATTCATCTATTATGTCAGAAGCTTCAAAAGTCATCTCATGGTTTGTTGTTTTGTTGGGATTTTTTCCCCCAAATTGATTGGAAAACATCATAGCCTTATTAAATAATATTAATTTTATTGTAGGGAAAAATTATACTTGCTAGAATTGCAGTTAAGCCCAAGTATATTTATAATCCAAAAAGGATCTGTCTTTTTTATTTTACTTTTAAAATGGCCCTTAATGTTACAGCATCATTCTTCCTACTACAAGTGCCCCTAAGAGCAGAACTGCTGGTTGATCTTTTTCCCCAGCTCAGGTGCTCTTCAATATTCTCTAGAGCCTTATGAACTTCTACATCACAGAGGAGCCTCAAGCTATCCCCAGGGTGAGAATGACAAATAGTTGGGGTGTTTATACCCCATTCACCTCTCAAAGGTAAGAAGTAGGTCAGGTTTACTATAGATGGGTAGTATTAAAATAAATTTTAAAAGTGTTCCCATTCTTCCCAAATAAAGACATTTAAGTTTTTCTTGAACAGAATAATTTTGATCCCAGCACACACCAGTTTTATAGTCTGTATGTTAGGAAAATGTGTGGTTGATGGTGGACATAAAACTATTATTTCTCTGAACAACTAAACTCAAAGGTACAAGTAGAACAGTTTTATCAGAAGATCCCACTGTAGACTCATCTGATATGGAGAGCTTGATCACTTCCAGCATTAAGAATGGTCTCCACAGAGCAACTCAAAGCTCCATAGCTCAAATTCAAGCAGCAGCATAAGGAAAACAAGATGCAACTTGCCCCTTGCAAGGCACTTTCATTTGTGCACGAACAATAAAAAAGTAAGCAAGTCTAAACTAAAAACCTTAAGAGGTGTTCAGTGCAAATATCATTGTCTTTAAATGTCTGAAGAGTTGCAATTCCTACAGCATTTCAGGTTTTTGCCCACAGGCCTTGGTTATATCACAGGAGAACAAGAGAAAAAAAAAGAATTGTTTTCTATCATTCATTGATAGAAACCTTTGAACTCTCTCTTACTTCCAGAAATTTCTCTCCCCTCAGTAAGAGCTGTAAAGTGCTTTAGTGCTTCAGCCACAAGTCTCAGAGTGAGCTGCACATAGTTTCAATTTTTTTTGTCATTTGTTCCTTTGTACTGGAGGCTTCTACTGCATTTTAATTCTGGTCTTCCTGGCAGAGTGGTAGATGAATATTCTTCTGGCAGACAGCTGACCCAGATCCTACTCTTACACTGTCTCTTTTCCCAACCTTAAGCAATAATCTGTTCTCCCATATGTTAAAAACCACACTGATGCTTGTACATTGTAAAAAGCAGCTTTTGTATAAAGGCTGCTCTCCCTATAAGCTTTCCTCATTCCTGCACCATTCACACTGTATTGAAATTGTGACCATTCTTAGAAATTCCTTTTCAACAGCTGATTCTGCTGAGGTAGAGCAACGTGAAAGAGCTAATGGACCCCTGCAATGCAAGGAAAGCTACATCCACAGAAGATCTTAAACCTTTAACATGTGTAGTGAAACTAGTATGTGATTCAGCTCATCTGCTTTTATGATACAGTGCCTGCCAGAACCTGCTATGCACTCAGGACACTTTATAAATACAGCACATCATGAGTCAAAACTCATGACTGATATATACGTGGGATCAAAATCAGATTCCCACCCCATTCCTAAATCTCCTGTCAATACTTAAGGTTCCATATGTTGGCAATTCACTGATCTTCAAGTTGTTTTAAATGTTTCTCTCGAGTGCAACTGGTAATGTTTTAAATAGAACTATATTTTTGTCTTTAAGACTGCTCAGATTAGCAAAAAAACACCACCAATTTACAATTATTTGACTTATGGAATTATTTTTTCCCCACCCTGGCTTCTGGGTCCAGAAGCTAACACTAAACCTCATTTTAGAGCAAATTTGAACTATATTTTTGTCTTTAAGACTGCTCAGATCAGCAAAACCCACCACCAATTTACAGTTATTTGACTTAAGGAAATAACTTTTCCCCTCCCTAGCTTCTGGGTCCATCAGCTAACAGTAAACCTCATTTTAAAGCAAATTTGTTATAAAAAAAAAAAAAAAAGCTGGAACTGGATAGAAGCCAGGAAAGTATGGGCAATCTCACCTGTGGGTTATCCATGTACCACACCAGGCTGTCCTCCCGTGTGTCCAGGATGAAGTAGCGCCGCAGAAACTTCCCACTATTCTCATTTTCCTCAATGTCTAGGAAACCACAAATGCGATTCTGTCGATCCACATAAGGCATTTCTGACCCTGAACATTACACTGCAGAACAGAAAGCAGAGAAGTTAACAAAGTCCCCCATTGCTAATTCGAAGAGTGTTCTGTGCCCACCCGTGCCACGTGGAGCGGTTTCAAGCGGCAGCTCGTGGCAGGTTCTGCAGAAGCAGCGAAGCCGCCTCCCCCGCCCAACCCACTGCTGAATGTTGAGAGGGGTCTCTCACTTCTTTGAGGTGTCTTCTTGGGATACCCAACACCTTCAGTCCAAAGACACCAGGGGTGAACAGCACACAAGTATCCCACAAGCATCACACTGGCTTTGGCATGGTCACTAAAGAACAAGCGAAGATTCTCCTTCTCAACTTGCACGAAGTGGAGACGACTTTGACACTACATTGACACTTCCTTCTGACACCTCCTTCCACGGCCAAGAGAGGCTCTTTGCCAGCAGCTCTGCTCTTCAGTGTGACTCATTTTGCTTAGGCAAATTCAATAAAAAGGCTTTTAGAAGTGTCCACGTTTTCTCCTACAAAAATAACTGCAAGTCTAAAGGAACAGAGATGTTTTCATCCTCACACGTCAAACGGGCAAAAAGAAGCTGCCTGTGCAGCTGAGCTGTGAACACACCTGCTCAGCTAAAAATGACAATAAGCCAACACTTAAGTATGATAAAAATTGAGTTGTGCCAATCTTTCCCACAGCAAGGAAGAAATAATTCAGTCTTCTCTACAGTTTGTTACAGAACTAGCACAGATCCAAAAATATTAATAGGAGACTTGAAAGGTTTAAGCACTTGACACTTTCCATCACATCTTCCAGCTTTCATGGTGCAATATGGAAGTTTCTGTTTAATATTTCAAGAAATTGTTTACTTTTTCTATTTCCTGACAGTTCTTTAAGTAGTTTAAGACACTTTAAGTAGTTAAGACACTATGAGGCAGATGCCTGATAACTATCTGTAGTTATCTATTGATAAAACCCAGCAGAACACTACGTATGGTAAAGCACATTTTGAAGTGTCTATTTTAGGGTATCAGATATATAGATAAGCATATGTTTCTTAGGGGGGATCAGACATACAAGCATGCAGCTATGTGCTTGTATTGACAGCTATCATTTTAAATGAGTAATTACAACACTGGTCAAATTTTGCACAAATCACTTTGAGAAACATTATTTTAATATATGATCATGATTTTGCTTGACAGCAGATTTTATAGTAAGCAGTTTTATATCATTTAACTCAATCTGTAAAATAACCTTTCTTTGCCCAATGCCCAACTAATTCTCTGGTGCAATAGCCTGATACATTAAGGTTTGCTAGATCTGGTCCCTGAAGCCATCTCAATTCAGTAGTATTTGTAAAGAGTTGAGGAGAACTGTAATATCATAGTGATGACACTTGAAAACGTTAGTGGGTTTGTTTTTTTTAATATAAATAATTAAATTCTGAAGATGCTGTTCTCTAAATTATACCTCTAAGCTGGGCAGAACTTGGCATCCCCTGTTGATTTCATGTCAATGAATATAAAAATTGTCATTTTACCACTATTGTCCTAACCTCTGCCCGGTGGTTCCCAGCACTTCTGGAACACCACTGCAGTGGAATATCAACAGCTGATGAAGCTAAAAAGCCTTGTGCCTAAAAAGAAAGGCAAATATTGGTGGTGGCTGCTGTCCTGTCTGAGCAGGCATAAGCTCTGTTCTCTTGCAGATGAGAAGAAAATGAAACAAGGAAAACTTGTTTGTGAAACAAGATAGAAATTGATTAAGAATCCTTGAACCAAATGAATTTTCAAAGCACTTCCCCCATAGGGGAAGCTGTTTCAAAAATCCTTAAGAAAAATACTCCAATACTTCAGTTTATTACAAGAGAATTCAGAAGGTTGCTCTGTTTTGTCAATAAACCAATATTCACAGAATAAAAAAACCCACCTAAATTCATACAGATTTCCAAGTACCACTACCTAATTACTAACCTACAAAATGATACCATTTGCACTTCCTTTGTCTGATGAAAATACAAGATAACTACTATTAATTTAAAGTCACTGCTCTTTTCACATTCATTCAAAATTCCTTATATGATATACATCTACCAAGCTGGCACTCTTTAAGAGGAGATCCAAAACCCCCTCTAACTATTATAAACTGAAATGGAACATGAAATAGTATAATTTAATTATATACAATATTATATATTATTGCACCTTGGCAAGCTTCCACTAAATACAAATTCTATTCAGTGTTCATTAACAAACCACAATTGATAATGTACATTAAAAAAAAAATCAATTTGTGCCTTTTTAACACTTACTAAAGCAACTGAACACATGGTAAAAGCACCATGACACCCTTCCTGACAACTCTAGACAGACTAAAAAAAACCACAAACAAACAAGAAACAATGATGGAATTACTACATTATTCCTAAAGATTCATAAAAGGAATTGCAGAACTCCAACATTAATTCCTCAGTGCAGGAAATCTGGCTAGAAAACCACCAGCACAACAGCTCACCAGAACTTCAACTTAAGTGTCTTTTCAGAATATGGATCCTGTCTTACATGGATATGACATCTCATTATATTATTATTTCAGGTGATTACAAAATAAAATCTCCAAGTCTGTATCTTTTACAGCTACCACATACCCAGTTATTTTTCAACAGCAGAATCTCCAGCACAGAACAGAGTAATAGAATAATTCTTCTGTCCGTTTCTAGAATCAAGTATTATAAAAAGATGATAAGTTCTTAGAGAGAAAAGCTAAAGGCATCAAACCCATAACAGAATATGAGCTTCATTTTAATTTGCCTTCCCTCCCCAGAGCTGGGGGGTGGGGTATGGGACAGAGATGTGGGTCAATGACACAGTGCTGCTTAGAAAAAAATCTCCGTGACCCATTTTCTCTTTTTTTTTGCCACACAATCCACTACAAGCTAAAAATTCTCTCAAAACCCACTTTGTAGTGTATATTGACACTCATAGGCAAGAACTCTGAAAACTTGCAGCTCCTGAAAATTCCTCCTTGGAAGGTTTTCTTACAACCCAAAGAGGAGGTCTCACTTCTTCATGAGGTCTTGCATCCCTCTTCCCAGTGGTGAGGTACATTCTGTGATTGTGAGGTACTCATTTCAGTAGCTCTGGACCTCACTGGCCCAGCTTCTCTCAGATTTTCCCCCTCATCACTGCCCCTCTGAGCCATCCCATCCACCAGCATTCCCCATCACTGATATCACAAACTGAAGGCTGCCTGGCCTCCTGGGCACCACTATAAATAAAACCCAGAGATCACCTTCTCCCAGTCTCTAACTGGAAGCACATGACTGCAGAACCAGAACCTGCAGCTCCTTGTCACCATTTCAAACAGGCTGCTTCAACTCTCCTACATTCATTTCTATTTTTAGTGTCACACCAGCACCTGTTCTTGAGTTCACCTCCTCTGCAGTCTGGCTGCAGCCTCCATATCTTCCAAGTCCAAAGTGCACATGAGATTATTAAAGTGGCCCACGAGGGAACATTTTCTGTGGCCCAGTTTCTCCTTGGACAGCCAGTAGCCACCAACCACTACCCACTGGCTGAGCAGAGAAAGAAGATCATGCTTGGGATGAATAAAAAGACCATGGAATAGGCTTTGCACTGTTCACATGAAAGCTTAAACACAGCAAGCAGCACTGATCTGTGATGCCTTTTAGCTTCACTGTACACTTGCTTTGGGTACAATTTTATTATTCCATTTCTTTAGAGCAACACTTCCAGTTCCTGCTCTATTAGCACATGGATATTTTGAACTCTGGATTTAATTCACCATAGGAGATGGCTGGGGTTCTTTTCCTATAGCTAAGATGAAGAAGCACACAATGCCTACTTGCTCACCTCTATGAAATGATGAGCAACATCCATAAAGTAATCCCATGAGTCTTGTCCATCCTCCTCCCCACCCCCTTTCCAAGCTCTACTCTGCTCTGGCTTCAGCACCACCAAGGCAAGGTAAGCAGCACCATTCCCAGGGATGCCCTGGGAGTTGCTCCTGCAGTCCCAGGGACAGTTTCATTATTGAGTGCTCTCAGCTTCTGCCTAGGCAATTACTATCAGCTTCCTGCTGTAAATCAGCTACTCTCCAGTTGGTCATCTCTTTTCCTGGCCATTTACTC
>JAOEGS010017470.1:26760-44748 GCA_025447755.1 Corythornis vintsioides | reverse complement strand
GAGTTTGTGGACCTGGGCAATGTCTCAGCGTTGAGAACATTCAGAGTTCTCCGAGCTTTGAAAACAATATCAGTCATCCCAGGTGAGAGCTAGGTTAAACACTGAGGCTGACTTTCGTTCCATTGAAGTTGAATTCACTTCTTTTGAGCATGTCTTGCTGTTCGCTGCTCATGTTGCCAATTCAAAAAAAGAAAATAAATAAAGGCATGGATCATAAATCTGGATTATGATTCTTTGTCTTTTCAGTGTTTGCTTCTTTTATTTTGCAAAATCAGCCTTTGAGTTTAACAGATTCTTGCATGAAACATAAAATATGAGGCCTATGGGTTATTTTGCTTTGTTTTCTGTATTTTATTACAGCAAGTTGTCTCTTTTACATTAAAAAAGCTTTAGCGCTATGGCTTTCTTGATTATTTTTTTTTTCATTTATTTTATCACTTAAAATTGACATTAGTCTGAAAGACAGCCAAGTAGCAACAACAACAAAAAAGATATCGAAAAGGAGATATATATTTCACAGGAAAAATTATCAAATGCAAATTTTTTTTTTCTTTTTCTTAAAATTGCTTGCCATTCTATCTCATTTTATCATCGTACTCTTGTGAAGTCATATTTAACTGGAAACTGAATATTTGGCAGAATATTAAATACAGAGACAACTTAAGAAAGAAAATCTGTAACAGGAAAGCATGATAGATGCTTGAGGATAACATTACCTATTCAGCTTATTGGAATATATAAACATTGTATATTCATAAAAAATAACATGTTTCTTTCATTCATCTTCACAAGCTCTGAGGCTGCTCATGAAGGTTTACTTTTTGAAAAATAAATAACAATTTTTTTTTTCACATGCCTGCATGACATCTTAATTGTTTGAGAGGACAAAGATACTCTTTGATAAATGTATGGATCTTTTCTCTTTGCAGGTCTAAAGACTATTGTAGGAGCCCTAATTCAGTCTGTGAAGAAGCTCTCGGACGTAATGATCCTGACTGTGTTTTGTCTGAGTGTATTTGCACTAATAGGGCTGCAGCTGTTCATGGGCAACTTGAGGAATAAATGCCTGCAGTGGCCTCCAGACAATTCCACTTTTGAAATAAACATTATTTCCTACTTTAACAGCACAATGGACGAAAATGGTACATTTGTTAATATGACAGTGAGCACGTTTAACTGGAAGGATTACATTGAGGATGAAAGTAAGAATATTTGATATAACTGTTTTTAATATACCTGTGGCTAGAGTATGTAACTGTTTGTGATCAAACAAAGAATATTGGATTATTTCTATTTCTGCCTTATGTAGAACTGCTTACTGTCACTGACTGACAGAGATCAAATGCATATGATAAACAAGTACAATAATCCTAAACAAACTACAAAGGTGCCAGCAGATAGCCACTTTTATTTTATTACAATCTATTTTTATTTTTCTTTGTAGTACTTTTAGATAATTTTATTTACTCACATATATTTCTAATGCTTTCTACACAGCTCATTTTTACATTTTGGAAGGACAAAGAGATGCCCTACTTTGTGGTAATAGTTCTGATGCAGGGTAAGACCCTTACAAAGATCCTCTGTTATGTTCTGTAGAAAAATCAGTAAGATGAAGCCTACTCTTAGCAGTTGCAACTGTATTTAGCAGTGTTATAGAACTTGAGAGTTTTGATTCTAAATGGTGTTTTCTTACTTAAGTCAAAAATTTTACTCTGACTAAACAAGATACTTATTAATAGCCTTTCATCCTCCCTGATTGGAAAAGTATATTGGTGTTAATGATGCAATCTGAACTCCTGTAGAGTCTCTTTTAGAGATGTACTGCCTGAAGAAAGTCGGATGAAAGTAAAAGTTATGAGAATAAGAAGACGTAAAATATTAAGAAATCACAGTAATGCCTTCATAGTTCAAGACTAAATCTTTTTTTCAAGCATAATGCTTGTTCATTACTGGCAAATTCTTCCATACACATGTGCCTCATTACAAGCCTAGAACTGTTTGCTGAATCCTGATACCTCACTGGCAGCAGTGAAGAAGCTTATTAAAAAAAAAATGCCTCAGCATTATGTGGGAGATGTCTAACAATACAATTAGATTTAGCTAATAATAATATTGTTTAATCTGTCTGTAACCTTAACAACATTTTAGCAATCATTTCTGCCAGGAAATTGTTCATTTGGAATAAAGAGTCTATCTGAAAAATGTGACTGGGGAGAATTTAAGCTGGTCACTTCAACAGCTGACCAGATAGAAAGTATATCTTTCATTTATTCTCTTATTAGTTCATTTCTTATGACTTTTCCTTAGATTAATTTAATTGCAATGAATGAATTTCCTTTGGAAAATAATGCATATGGTTCCAAAAGATAAGAATTACGTTCTACAAGGAAATAAAAGCTATTACTAAGTACATCCTGTCTGGTTTTCATATAGGCAGTGTCCAGAGGGTTATATATGTGTGAAAGCTGGTAGAAACCCTAACTATGGTTATACAAGTTTTGACACCTTCAGCTGGGCTTTTTTGTCACTCTTTCGTCTAATGACTCAGGACTTCTGGGAAAACCTGTATCAACTGGTAAGAAATTTTTGAGACTTAAAAAGTAAATTGTAGGTGACATAAAATCAATATAAATAGGTTTATCTGTACATCAACTGAAACCAAAATTTTGTTGCAGTAACAAAGTTAAGTGGTGGAAAAGTATATAAATATACTTTCTACTCCCTAGACTCTGCGTGCTGCTGGGAAGACATACATGATATTTTTTGTTCTGGTCATTTTCCTGGGTTCTTTCTACCTGATCAACTTGATCCTGGCTGTGGTTGCCATGGCCTATGAAGAACAGAATCAAGCAACCATGGAAGAAGCAGAACAGAAAGAGGCAGAATTTCAACAGATGCTGGAACAACTGAAGAAGCAACAAGAAGAAGCTCAGGTAATGATGAAAAATGTACTTTCTGAAAAGACTTTTCTTAGGGCAAGGATAATAATATTTTATGAATTAGAACATGTGTAATTTGTGCAATGAATTACAGAAATAAAAGTGTCTTGTTTACCACGCAGGTAAGAAAATGTAAATAGCTAATGAAAAACAGGAACTAACCAAAGACCAAAGCAAATAGCACAGAAAAGAATGCCACTAAGCTCACTGAGAGACTGTAAAAGTAAAATATTTGTGATACGAGTGCCCTAGAAACCAGGCTTTAAGTAGTCATTGTTCGTTATACTTTTATGTTACAGATCTTACAAACAGAAAAAAAAAGTCTAGTGATGTTCTGGTTTATGGCCTCTGTGAGAATTTCCATGATTGCTGTACTTAATGGCTAGTTCTTCCACATAGTCAGAAAATAGAAGGATTGCAAACTGTGTTCTTTTAGGTTTCTATCTAAGGGGTATTTAAGCATATCCTCAATTCATGCACAATAAAGAAAATCAAAATTTTACATATCCTAAGAACAGACTAGCAATATTTATTACAAAGATATTACTTCAGAATTCTTTTCAAAGTACTATGTTTTTCTTTGACAAGAGAATAAAATTATTGAAAGTTTTATGAGAGAAAAAAGACACTTTAATAAATGCTTTTGTATGAGCTTTTCTTATCTGAAAGTAAAATACAAGCAGGAATTCAGCGCCATGAGTTAGACACCTCTGTAATTTCTGGACTGAATTTTGTTTTTCATACGGCATACAGTAATTTTCAAGAGGACAGTTATTATAAAGTGTTAGCAAATTAGAATCAACTATGAAACTATAGCTTTGGTAATATTTTACAACTACTTTGACTAAGTTAGAATGATGCTATAAATTTCTAATTGAAAGTGAAATTTTTGAATCTTTATTTGAATCTCTTCTTGAAAAGAAAGCTTTATGCAAGACCTGTGAAATCTAATTAGCTCATCTCTATTTTAGGCGTTAAACATGATCACATCTAAATCACTAAAGAAAATGCAGATTCCTGCAAAATTAAAATTAAAAATAAAAAGTTAAACAACAGCATAAGCCACTTTTAAAAAACAAACAAACAAAGAAAACCCTGATGTTTTCATCGATCAAAGCCACTAAATAATATCAAAAGATAGCAGGAGTCTCATCATGTTTGTGTGTTTGAGAGTGGGAACAGAAATTAAGCTGATCCAGAATGAGGACAAATAGAACCATATGAAACAGAGACCACAAGGAAGGCTGGACAAATTGCCTGGAAAGGCATTATTTTTTAAAATTAATGACTACTCAATTCATTGTGAGAAAAGCAGCATTACAGTCTAGATCCCTTTTGCATGTGAAAAGATTAGCAGAAAGTATGTATTACAAGTAGATCACTGAGATGCTGAATTGGTTGCTGAGACAGAAATGAGTGTGTGACCCATCCCTTCACTCCCTTGACACTGAACCTATTCATCCACAGACCTAAGTGATTACAGTGGTCTTTGGATTGCTCCTCTTGTTCGACTTTTGGTGTTAGTATTAGGAAGTAGATAGGTAATGACTCAGCATCTGCTGCCTTTTGTTTTCTGTTAGAGCATTTGAAGGATTCTCAAACAAGTATGACAAAATTTTGAGTATCACTTCTTTTAATTGATAAACACATCAGAATGCTTTTAATACTACTTTTAGAAGAAAAAATCTGTATTAGGTCAACTTGCATAGCATGGGCTTTATATCATGGTGCAGAAAGACAATATTTCATACTATGAATTTTCAAAGTATCTTTTCTTGCTATAGAGAGGTATCTTGTCATTCCTGAAATTCTTGGCATTGAATATAACATGTTTTTCTGGATAATGACTAGTCATCTTTCTTATATAACCCTAGTCTCTTGCCATTTATCACAACACCCTTTTGTGTAAGCTCACAGCAGCCTATCATCTTCCCATATGTATTTTCCACTGCAGAATTTCATAGCAATCTCTCAGACAGCTCTTTCTAGGAAGAATACTGGCCACATTCTCAATTCTTCCTTTATTTGATGACTAAATGAAAGTTTCCTTAATGAACCACTCTTCAGAGGAAGTTCATTAATGAAGACCCTGTTCCTGAGTTTTTGGGATGGCTCTTTGCTCCAGTAAATCATATCATCCCTTTCCATCAGAGAAGAAGCCTAAACTTTTTCTTCTCTCTGGCCACAGCAGCAACAGGCAATAAATGTGCCTTTGTGTATCTATAACAAAGTCTGAGAGTGTTGTTATAGTGGGAAATGTGGGAGGGCAAACATGAAGAGGGAGATGTCTTGAAGACATGTCTAGAGTGTATGCCTGTTGCAAGTGAAAGTAGAAGGAAAGTGTGGGGAGTGTCCTTGCTGTGAAGACAGAGAGGAAAGGCTGGATTCAACTGCTTTCTTGCTGATAATTGGATTATGATGCATTATCTCATATGGTGGATGTTGGGGATTTATTTCTCTGTAAGGACTCAGAGGGAATCAGCTGAATTAGAGCATGATGTGGGGCTTTTCTTGAGAGAAAGCATAGGAGAAGGTATGAAATACATTAAAAAGCACCATGTTTATACTTTTCTGACTACCTTAATTTTAGACTAATGTCTTGTGCAGAAAGTCTTCAAGGTATAGTGATGCTATTGTTCTGCTTCAAGTTGATGCTACAAAGAGGTAATAACTCAATAGTTTAACTCTGTTTCAATATATTTGTGTACATTTTCATACTCAAGTGTGTATGACCAGAAATATTACTAAAGCAATAATAAAATCAGTTGATAAAAGCCAATATAATTATTCATTTTTCACCTACTAAGATTTCTTTGCTTTGTAACCTGATAGGCAACAGCAGCAGTAGCAGCAGCATCAGTTGCATCAAGAGATTTCAGTGGTATAGGGGGATTAGGAGAACTCTTGGAAAGTTCTTCAGAAGCATCAAAGTTGAGCTCAAAGAGTGCTAAAGAAAGAAGAAACAGAAGGAAGAAAAGAAGACAGAAGGAAATGTCTGAAGCAGAGGACAAAGGAGATATTGATAAGTTCCCCAAGTCCGAGTCAGAAGACAGCATCAGAAGAAAAAGTTTCCGCTTCTCCACAGAAGGAAGCCAACTGACATATGAAAAAAGGTTCACATCTCCTCACCAGGTACAGCACTCTTTTTATTAAATCGTGTATGTCTACTCCAATTTGGTTTGACTGATATTCCCTCACCTTTACATATTGGAAGTTTTGTAAAAGGCTAGGGAAGGGAAAAAATAACAGTAGTAGTACAGTTAACAGTGTTAGTTGGATAGGGTTTGATCCATTCTATGGAAAAAAAGGAATATTCTATGGCATAGGAATAAAAAGAAAATTCCAAGGATAATTGTAAAATTAATTAAAACATTTCTGAAAATGTATTCCTGGTATATTGAAGAAAGAATCAAAGACTCTTTGATTATTACTCGTATATTTGCATTAATCAACCATAGGTTCTCTGTTCTGCATACATTTAAAAACTATACTAATATTTGTTTTTTAAGTAGAATCATATCATTATAGAATCATATAATGTATTGGGCTGGAAGGGACCTCCAAAGGTCATCTAGTGTAAACCCCCTGCAATAAGCAGGAACACCTCTAACTAGGTGAGGCTGCTCAGAGACTTGTCAAGCCTGGCATTGAAAGACCACATAATCAAAATACTCTGCACAGGAAATTTCACACTACCATTAGTTTCTACAATTTCCTTAATTAGCTGCTTTAATGGTAGATAATGAAAAAAGTAGCTCCAGTACTCCACAATAAAGACAAATCATATAGGGATTGCTTGGGTCTATTCATTAGAAATTCATTATGCAAGATTAAAGGTCATTGATATCACAGAAAAAAAATAGTCTAAAGAAGGACCTCTGGAAATTATTTAGTCCAAACTTCAAAACACTAGGCCTGTAAACCAAAGGATCTCCTCTGTCACATAAAGATACCTTTGCTTTTTTCAAGTCTACATGCAATTATGGTATTTTTATAAAAAAGCACTCAAATCACATCTCTTGAAAATGATCATGTCTAGTCTTAGCCAATAGCCAAATTTTTTCTACCAATGTTACCCATGTTTAACTATGATTTTTTATCCTACTTAATGTTCATATCAAGTGTGCGTTTACAGACTCATATAAAATATGAGATTCAGTGGCAGAAATACTTCACGCTGAAATACATGCACTGTAGGGGAGGAAGGCATAAAAGAGATAAAGCCTCAGTAATTAGTCAAATATAAGGAATGATGCAACGCTTGGCCTGAAAAAGATAAAATTGTATTTCTAAGGAAACGAAGTAATGTTTATTAAGAAGAATGATCAGCTTGTTGTCTGGATAACAAATGAAATGTAAGAAAAACAAATTATTCTATCTATCTCAACTTCTTTGAGTAACATTGTAAAAGTTCATTATCAATCTAAAAAAAATATGCTATTAGTTTTGGGCCAAAGCTACTTCAAAAAGTCTTTCATTAATTGGAAGGAGCTTTGAGTCAGGCTGATACAAAGGAACTGCAACTAAAGATCTTGTTTTAAGAGGCACAGTCCTGCCTCATATATATAGGTGTTGATACCTCCCAGATGAGTGACTTGACCACATTGAAGAAGGGTCACAGACAAAGTCTGAGCACAAATGAATTTCTGACTGCTAGTGCCATGCTTTAACTACCTGATAATAGGGCTTTCCATTGTCTAGTCTATATTCCCTCATATCCTTTTATACACAGCTGGTGAAGAGAATGATTAAGGAATATATTATGTTTATATCAAATACATTTTTTCATGCACAGAAAAAATACTTAATACAGAAGCATCTATATTAAGGGTAGAGAATTTGAGACAACTGTTTAAGGAAGAGATGGTTTGTCTGGTTAGCCATGCAGTTACCTCTCTAGAGAAACAGGGTGGCAAAGCGTGAAACAATGTGGTAGAATGGTAAGGGGAGATAATCTGCCCAGTCAGTCCCTGTGGAGATTCTGTCCTTTGACACAATATTTGCTGTGCAATGAATGATGCAGTCTGAAAGAAAAAACAGCTTTCTTTTTAGACCTTATTTTCCAGGAGCATGTAAACACATATGTTCCTGCCTCTACATGGGTTAGAACTTCAGCCATTTTGGCTTATATCTTTTGTCTTAATGCAGCAGGGACCTTCAGAGCAGGTGTTAACTCCTCCCAAATCCCTGAGGAGCCTGATCCATTTAGTTATGCTCAGAGCATGATAACATACATTGGAAAGACTGAACTACAAACAAAGCATAGCAGCCATGGAAACATTCTCTTAAAAAACCCAACAAGGGCAGCAGTGGGAGTCAGACAGAACCTAGACGTTGTGTGATTTTTTTTGAACAGCTGTAGGTTGGCCAAATACGTTTACAAAGAAATGTATAAAGGCTGCAGTAATTAGTTTATCACTTTGTCAGAATTCAGTGTCATGGTCTATAGCAGATAGACCTCTTTTTTAGATAAAATTATCTTTCAGCATAAGCAAACAGCACTTTTTCTTCAGCCAAGTTTACATAAATGGGTTAGCAAAATCATTTGGCTGATATTCGTCAAGTAACTCAGCCTGAGGCTGTCAGCCAGTACAGAAAATTTCAATCCAAATTATTAAAATTTGGTATAGCTGTAAGAACAGAAAAAATATATGTCATAATGGTAAACACCTGCCAGCCTTTATAACAGGCAGCACAACCAGTTCAGCACACATCTATAAATGTCTATATAAATGTGAGTATGTATATGCAGAGATACATATGGACTGATAAATACATATAGTCAGTGTTCGGTTTTCACAGTATTAATATGGGCTTATATATTATAGTGAAATTTTCACTTTCACTTTAGTTATCCCAGGATAAAAAATACTATTACATATGAACATTTTCCACTTGCAAAACTAGTGAAAAAAATGAGAATCAACTCAAACTTGTCTTTTGATGTACCAAGATGAGAAGATTTGTACAAATGCAGAATTGAATAAAGGTTAATGCAAGGTTTCTTTTTTCCACAATTAGTGCCCATTTTATTTATTCATGAATGCTGTTAATAAAATATGCAGCAAGGCAGAGGAACATTCCATTAAACAGCTTCTACTGTAATTAAAAGATGAATTACCAACATCCACTGATTTATTTTTCTCATTTGTAAGAGGATATCTTTAGGTAACTGTATCATCCCTGGTGAATGCTTTCTTTGAGCTGCCTGATGTTCAAGTGGCACCTCCTGGTAGGTGTGCAGCCTGCTGTACCTTCCGGAGTGCTATGCCCAAGAGTACTACTAGTCTACAGAGAACTACATATTCACACTGCAAATCCAGAGCTTCCCCAAGCTGTTGTCTCTGTCTTTGAGTTGTAGAGTACTGAATATGTTGTTCCCACACTATCAAGCCCATTGTGAAGAGGGAAGACAGTTCTTTACATTAACAGGATTAATTTAATACCAAAACTATGAGCACTTCTGCAATTCTCTAGCAAAGAGAACAGAAAAGTAGTGATCAGTGAATGTTATCAGTTGTTATTCCTAGGAATCCAGGGGATGGAGAAAGGAAGAAAAGTAAAACATTTTTATCTCTTTTAATAGAAGAAAGAATGTAAGACAGATAGATAAAAAACCTTGACAGTCATGTTAAAAACTGTCTCCAGCACAGTCACGGCTCCAAACCAATTCCACCAGTCTTCTTTGCTCAAAACTGTCCAATCTTATGTTTTCTGCACAATGTTTCCTCAGTCCTGCTACGTTACCTTAAAAATAATTTCCCCCCTCTATTTCAGGTCCCCTAATGAGCACGTTCCTCTAATACTCTAATGTCTCTAATTCCAGTGATACTATTGAAGAAAAAAAAGTCACTGTCCTTCCTCCAGCACTGTAATTATTCTCTGAAAATCCAAGAACTTAAAACTGCAGTTCTAATACTGTTTTGTTTTGATTTTTTAAAAATCTTTTACAGTCTTTACTAAGCATTCGTGGTTCCCTGTTCTCCCCAAGGCGCAACAGCAAAACAAGCATTTTCAGTTTCAGAGGTCGTGCAAAGGACATAGGATCAGAAAATGACTTTGCTGATGATGAGCACAGCACTCTTGAAGACAATGAGAGCAGAAGAGATTCTCTCTTTGTGCCAAATCGACACGGAGAACGACGCAACAGTAACATTAGTCAGGCAAGTGTGTCATCTAGAATGGTACCAGCCCTTCCAGTAAATGGGAAGATGCACAGCACTGTGGATTGCAATGGAGTGGTTTCCTTGGTTGGAGGACCTTCAAATCTAACTTCACCTACTGGTCAGCTTATACCAGAGGTAATTATTACAGTTATTACAGTCTGCTTGAGGCACAGACCTTTTTCTTACTGATCACCTCTGCATGCTTTATAATTTCTTAGAGCACTGAGAAATAACTTGTAATAGATCTAAATAACAGAACTTAAGGGAAAAGAAATCCGTAACTTCCTATGTCTGAGCCTCAATAAAGTATTGTATTCTTGACTTCAGCAAGAGGTTTAAAATTAGAAAAAAAAAACCAAATTCAATTTGACAAGTTGTATATAGTTTCACCTCATGAACATAGGTAGACATTTGATATATAACTAAGAATATAGCTTGGAAATATGCATAGGAAAATACCTGTAAAATTAAGCAGGATACAGTTATTATTCTCATGGTAGTTCATAGAAATACCCCTTATTGAATTAATCTTCAATTTTTCTCATAACTTAACATGAGAATAACGCATACAATTCCTATGTTCTTTTCCAATTACATTATGTCTGTTTCAGACTTTCGTAAGCTAGGATGTTATGTCAAACTTTAAAAAAAAGCAAGCTTAATACATAATATTTGAATATGGATTCAGTATGGCATTTTGGTGGCTATAATAGCACTGTATTTAATCAGAAAAATATTTTCATTGTCAATAACTATTTATATTTAATTACTCTGATTATGTCTTTCTTTTTATTTGTGTTTCTTATCTATTTTGATATAGGTCTTCATACCAGAAATTCAATCAGATTACTTCAGAGGTTATGCATATATAGTTCTGTCTCAGAAATACATTCACTTGAAAAATAATTTTGTCATTTAACACAAGAATTTTGTCTAAAGAAATAGTACTAGTGAATGCTCAAAAACTGTTTTTTCATCTTCACACTAAGATAACTATGAAGTTCCTTATAACTTCTGCAAGCTTTATTATTCTTTCTCTGGATGGGGACAGAATGAGAAAAAGAGTGAGTGGTTTCCATGACTCACAGAATCAGTGGTACAGCAGGAATGAGGATTTAGCAATTTTTTTCATCCCACTCGTTTGTTTAGATCCCTAGACCACACTCCAGAAGAAAAGAAAAGCAACTTTAAGGGCACCTATATTCTACTGAGTAGTGACATATTAGGTATATTTAAATCAGTCAGACATTATTGCTTTGAAAAGATAAATAGAAGCCATACAAAACAGAAAGGACTTGCATATTCACTGCAAGAGTGTATTACAAACCCTGTATTTCAGTGGGTGAGAAATAGGTAGAAGAACTATTAAAGAAGATGTGATTTTTTTCTGATATAAAATTTTCAATTCACACATATCAGGTTAAGAATCCAGTACATAGTATTAGAGAGTATTAATTCCTAGATTTATACGCATGTTTCTTGTACTGCAGTTACTTTCTTAAATTAGAGTTCACTTCTTTCTGTGCTTAAATAATTTAACATGACTAGCTGGTGGAAATTGAGGTGACAGGTTTCAACTCTGATTTTTTTATTTATTTTTTTTTTATTTATTTTTTTGTTGGTGAAGGAATAATAATAATCACTAGCACAAATACACCTAGTAAAAATTTTGTTCACTGAATCATTTAAATGAGAACCACCTTTGGTCTCACACTGCCTTGGTATTGAGTTCCTCAGCTGATTATCTGTAGCACTGTACAAAATTCCCACCAAGTTCCTCAATAAAGAACAAAGAAATTCCTACAGCAACAGAAACTTTTAGTGTGTAAGAAAAGCCTAGTATGTTGCACAAAGCTGGTTTTCATTGTCACTCCAATACTTATACAATAAAATATTGTTAATTGGCTGTTGAAAAGGGTGGTTTTATTCCTAAATATTTCATTTACAGGGCACCACTACAGAAACAGAAATGAGAAAAAGAAGACTGAGCTCTTACCAAATTTCCATGGAAATGCTGGAGGATTCTGCTGCAAGACAAAGAGCAATGAGCATAGCAAGCATACTTACAAATACAATGGAAGGTATTTGATACATTTTATCTGACAGGCAGCTCAGTGAATTTCTGCTAACTACATGTACAGCACAATTATTTGCATCATTTCCTTTGCAGATGTAAAACTGGACCTACTAAATCTCTGAACATTGGACAGAAAGGGCTTTTGAGCATTTGTAAGATAATTTACACATTCTAAATGTTTAGCAATTTATTTCTCATGACACCTTCCAAAATATTTCTCCAAGTGGACTAACAGAGACAAAATAATCATGGCTAGGGGATTGACAGAGCCCTAAACAGAGCATATACAGTGTTGTGCTTCTTATAAGACATTAACAGGAAAAATCAGTTAAGATACACAGGGATTGCTTTGTTAAAATCACTGTTGTGCTAGACCAATTATTTCCCTTAGACTTAAAATCTAAGGGTACTAAGTAGGAAATTGGAATGAAAAAGACAGTTTTAAAGAAAGCAATCAACTGTAATCAACCGCATGCAATGCACATGAACTACTTTCCTTAAGCATTTCTTAAACTTTTCTTATGTAAGTCTATCAAAGATAAAAAAAAAATAAATATTGTATTAACTCCATGAAAAAGCATACATTGTTGGAAAAAGATTACATTGTTTGCTTATTTAGAATCATAAAATGTTTTGGTTTGGAGAGGACTTTTAAAAGTCATCTAGTCTAACCCATCTGCAGTGAGCAGGCACATCTTTACCTAAACCAGGTTGCTCAGAGCCCTGTCCAACCTGACCACATTTCCTGGGATGGGGCTTCTACTACCTCTCTGAGCAAACTGTTCCAATGTTCCATCACTCTCATCATAAAAAATTTTCTTGCTTATATCTAGGCTTATATCTAGTTTAAAACAATTACCTTGTCCTGTTGCAACAGGCCCAGATAAAAAGAATGTCATCTTTTGGCTCCCTTTATGTAAAGGAAGGCTGCAATAAGGTTGCCCTGGAGCCTTCTCTTGCCCAGGCTGAACTAACCCAACTCTCTCCTCCTGTTCTCATGGGAGATGTGCTCCAGCCCTCCTATTATTTTTTGTGGCCCTCCTCTGGATCTGCTCCAACACATTCATGTCCTTGTACTGAAGACTCCAGAGATGGACACAGTAATCCAAGCAATATCTCATCAGAGGGGCAGAATCACCTCCCTCGATGTGCTGGACATGTTTCTTCTGTTGTGGCCCAGGGTACAGTTGCTTTCTGGACTGTGAGTGAACATTGCCAGCTCATGTCCATGTTTTCATTCACCAGTAACTTTAATTCATAGGGCTGCTCACAATCCATCATTCCTGTATTGATGCTGAGGACTGCCACAAACCAGGTGCATTTGTCCTTGTTGAACCTCATGAAGTTCACACAGGCTTGTCCAGGACCCTCTAGATTCTAATTGAGAGCAGACTTTTCTGCTAATAGTAACTTTCTGTTTCTTGATAGACAGTGCAACAACACATTTTCAAACACAATCAAATTATAATTCTTCATATAAGAAAGCAGGCCTTCTGTATATTAAAAGTACTGATTCAAATAAGCTACAGTAGATATGTGCACTGAATCATTTGTTATGATATTGTAGTTCACTGCAACAGCAAATACAATACTTTTAGTAGCTCAAATCAAAACATGTACACATTACATCCTTGACACAAAATTTTTATAAAGCTTATACAAATTATATACATCAGCTTACTGATGGTGGGAGTCATGGTAACTTTTAATATACAAAATGAAGATACCTGGTGTAAGCAACCTTAATAAAATATATAGTCTCCCTACTGCCACAGGAAAGAGACAAACACATTTCTATCTTTAGCTAGATGTCCGAGATAACTCACTGTTTAGAGATTACTTCACTGTCCACTGATTGTAGGGGAGTTTACATAAATTAGATGCTTAACTTTAAGGTGGCTAAACACAAGGGATGGAAACTCCATGTTAGTATGAGTTGTTTATTTTAAATGCTTTCATATTTTTGCATGTTTGAAACAGGAACTTGCAGATTATATAATCGGACTATTTACAGTTTGGTTATTTCTTTTTTTTTATTCTTTTTTTTTTTTTTTTTTTTTTTCAGAGCTTGAAGAGTCCAGACAGAAATGCCCACCATGCTGGTATAGATTTGCAAATACTTTCTTGATCTGGGACTGCTGGAGTCCATGGTTAAAAGTAAAACATGTTGTCAATTTGGTTGTGATGGATCCATTTGTTGACCTTGCTATAACTATTTGCATTGTTTTAAACACCTTGTTCATGGCCATGGAACATTACCCAATGACAGAACAGTTTAGCAGTGTCCTTTCTGTGGGGAACTTGGTAAGTAGTTTGTCATGTACTGCTTGGTGTAAAAATAAGCTTTTCTAAAAGCAGAAATGCATTGCATTGGCTTTTAATTTATTCCAGGATGTTTTTAAAATCAGTTTAGTAACTGTATATACACTTTTCATAGATAAAGCAAATTTTGCTGAAGCCTTTAACTTTCATGTATCTGTTTTGCAACTACTGCAATGAAATAACCAAGTATGAGTGGAAAGTGGAGTCCATATTGTACTATCACATTTTTTGAGGTCTACTTTTGACTTTTTTCTTTAAAATATTAAGGTGGGTGATCTTATTTTTACCAAAGTATTGATATTCCATCACAGAAAATTTTTGTTCTGTAAACAGATGAAACATTCAGATGTCAGAATTTCTCTCTGATTTTTTTTCAGTTACAATGTAGTGAAAGTACATTTTCAAGAAAGTTGTGTTTTTTGTTAGCAGTAAGTCCTTCCCACTTTTGGTATCTAAAAAATACTTAATAAAATTAGAAGATTATTGTCCATTCCCTAACAAAAAGAACTTTATGTCTGTAAGATTATTAATTATACCTTTCCTTATTTTAACCTGATCCAGAGATTTAGGATTAGACACAATTTGTTTTCTGAGCAGATACCTAAAAGTGTCATAACAATGAAATATTCTTTGTTTCAGAAAAAGATGATGATTTTTTTAAATTTTTTTTTTTTTTTGCCATCTCACATAATTACCAGTCGTTTACACAGGAGAGGTCTGGACTGACTCACACAGCATGCAGTCCTGAAAATCAAAACCAACCAAATGTTCTGAACTAATCACTCAAAAATATTAGTTTAGAAAAGTCTGCTAATATTTAAATGGAGCAGTAACAGATTTCTCACTCAGAGTACATTTTAAAGCCTAAACATTTTCCTTATATGTACTGGTAATACATCCTTCTATGACATTTTTTTAAAACAGACCTAAATATTAACTTTCTACCTACACGTTCTTTTGTGCATTGCAGTCTCCTTTCTCCTGGACAAAGATGTAATTGCTGGCATATTCTTAAATTCATCACAGATTACAGAATATTGTATTTTAAAATTTTGGTCTGTCCTATTGTTAGAATTATTTTTCTCCAATCATTTCTACTTAAAAAATCTTCTGTATTTTCCCATCATATTGTTATATTTTTTTACTCTTAGCAACAGTCATATTTTTAACTACTTTTGTAAAAATTCTGTATCCTTAATTAGGATTATATATATTCAGTGAATACTATTCCTGATGGTTTAAATTAAATTCTCTGTTCCTCACAGTATTCATCTATTAACTTTAATTTTGTGATTTCCATTCAGAATATGTTAATTTACTCTTTGCTTGTGACATCGTGGTTTGTTTGAGGATAAATTAAATATGACAAATATGACTCTGCCTTTTCAGTAGCATTTTAATGAAAAGTAATAAATATTTCTACAATGCAATGCTGCATTTTCATAATACTAAAATTCATTCCACATTGAAAAGTTGTAAGTAATTATAAGAAAGCTCTTCAACCCTGACCTAAAAGACCTTGGAGAGTCTGCCCATTGAGACTTCTCTGAACACTTGTGCTTATACTGTGAGCACGGAAAAAAGTTGCTGTCAAGTCTTTTGGTTTACTGGGACTAGAAACAGGACTGAAAACACTGGATCATATCACATGACCTTCTGGATGGATAGTCCAGAACATATCCGTCAAATATGAGCCAGAGCTGAGCTTCTAACTGCTGAATAGCTTTTTATAGCTTTATCAAACTTTTGCCTTTCTATATCTGTCCTGATTTAGTACTTTGTCTTTAAATATTAATAAAGTTTTAAATAAATAAAGTTCTTGGTGTTTAGTAATACTTAGATGCCATCTCGAGGTAGCAAACACTGTTTATTTACAGTAACAGGTACAAGTAACAAGTATGACAAAAGCTGCATTATAAAATTTAACTGAGGTATATAAATTTTTTATAACAACTCAGCTAATTAACCACATTTTGATTTAGGTATTCACTGGGATATTCACAGCAGAAATGGTACTGAAGATAATTGCCATGGATCCTTATTATTATTTCCAAGAAGGCTGGAATATTTTTGATGGTATTATTGTTAGCCTTAGTTTAATGGAGCTGGGTCTTGCAAATGTTGAAGGATTATCTGTTCTTCGGTCATTCAGATTGGTAAATATCTTCTCAATTAAATATTTGCATGTAATTTCCTCACTCAAAAAAAAAAAGTCTTGATGTATGTAATAATTACCAGTATTGTAATTATATATTTAAATGACTCACACTATTTTTCATATATGCCTAATTTACATGCCATATTTGATAAGTAGAAGTTTAATATGTTTGTCATTTGATAAACCTTGATATCTTTTGGTATCAAATTATCCTATTGAACTCCTATCCTACTGATAACCTTTGCCAACATAACACTCTTCTAACTTTTGAGAATTTTGTAAATGTTTATTATACTTATTTTATAAAGATACATCACAGCTGAATAACTGTAAAAACATACATAATGACACCAGCATACAGAATCATAACTTTGTTTGTCCTTATACTGTGTGCGTTACTTTGTGTTATCATGAACACCCTAAATAGATCCTCTCTTCACAACATTTATTTTAATAGGAACCAAGAATAAATATTTAGCAAATCCATCACATATAAGAGTCATAACAATCTGACTTTACGATATTCCTTTAATTGAAATATTATTCTAGTCTTTTATTATAGTAATTAGTATTGTACAGAAAGTATTTTATAGATATCTTTACTGGAGACATAAACTTGATTATTTAAAAGTCTGAATTATTAACAACTATCACATTACTAGAAAATGTACATTATTTCCTAATATAGAGAGCAGAAAGTAGTGACAGTTTATTAGCATCAGTTGCAGTGGTACCCAACTCCTGATACCATAATTTTTTTACTTAATATTAAGGTAGTGTTTATTATTTGAATGGACATAACAATACTGGCATCAAGTTGTTGCTTCAAAAATTGTCTTCTAATTAAGCCTGCAAGACCTAATATGGTGCTGTGGAAGAAGTGGAACCAAGCCAGCAAAGAGAGTGTAGTGAGGGTAACGAAAAGAGTACAGACATCTAAAATGTCTTTAAGAGATGGTCAGCAACCATGCATAAGTAAATTTTTAAAAATATGAAAACCTAATGTCATACCAACAGAAATTACGTCATTACATACATATGTGCACCACTAAGATGAAATGCTGAACACTGTGTTTTAGGCAAATGCTCCATGCCCTCTGCTTACCTATAAAGTAATAGTATGTTTCTACTGAAGAACAAGTTAATCTAGAGAAACTGATACAGTCTGTTTAGTAACTCGGGCCTACCTTCTATTTCTTAACTAACTCTAATGATTCCTCTCTGTCTTTTTTTTTTTCCTAGCTTCGAGTTTTCAAATTGGCAAAATCTTGGCCAACTCTAAATATGCTGATTAAGATTATTGGCAACTCGGTGGGGGCTTTG
>JAOEGS010017470.1:0-16695 GCA_025447755.1 Corythornis vintsioides | reverse complement strand
GGAGGCTGATTATACATATATTAACCAAGTATTTGGGTTGGTGATGAAGCATTTATTTATGTTGTATCCTATACAATACTACTTTCAGAAAAATATTAACACATTAAGGCAGACTATTTTATTTTATTTTTGTGTGTGATTTCCACAGTATTGCTCAGGCTTCTGCTCTAGTCAAGCATGTTGTTTTGCTGATTCAGGCCTTGAGAATGCTGCATCACAAGCAATTGCTTTCAAATGTATTCTTGTAAAGGAAAATGTGATATCACTGAAGATGCAAATATGCATTTACAGGGCATGGCGTGTTCTAGAGGCTGATAATCACATTTATGAAGAGAAAAGAAGATTGTGTTAATCCATAATGTATCTTGAGTTTCCTATTAGTTTTATTGCTAGAAAAAAGTATTATTAAAGTCACCTTATTTAAAATGTAACGGTTCTTTCCTAATTTAGGGTTTTGAAGAAAAGAAGAGGAGTTTTGTAACTTAATGAGGTTTTGGGTTTTTTTCATATTGCAATTGTTTGATATTATTTGAAAAACAATTAAGAGAATGCTTTATGTGAAAAATAAAGAGAATTATAGTAGGTTTTATTTGTACTGATTATAATTTGCACTTCTTTAACTTTAGTTTTAGCAACTATGCTGACAGGACAATCTGCAACAGAGTTTACATAGGAAGATGCAGTTAAAAAAATTATTTAATTGGCACTCATATAGATTAATAATTAATACTTAATATGAACCTTTATCTTGCTACTATTAAGTCAGCAATTGATTTAATGATGATGGATCAGGCCATGAATTAATTTTAATATTTCTACCTTGAATTATTATCTTCATAATTTCTGGTTTTTATTTCATGAAGAAACTGCCTGTAATTTCAGTAACAGGTTTCAGACTTATTTCTTTGTATTACAATGATATATAATGAGAGTTAATTAATTGACATATTTTCTTTTTTTAAAAGAGAGCTTTATGTGTGGATAATATGACAGTGTGCTAATAATGCTAAATATAGTGCACAGTAATGTACATTTTGGTCTGTAAATGTAACACAGAAAGCAAAGTTTAAAATATTCTCTCTATACAAGGTACACAATATTTTGTTTCAGACTTGCTGATCTACATGATCGGTCATAAAATTATTGAATTTAGAGGCAATACAACTGTATTTCACATATATAAAGTTGGGAAATCTATCATATGAGAAAGGAAACACAATATTTTAACATAATTAATAAGCAAAAAATGAAACATTGGAATCACCCAAATCTCAGTGTATTTATCCAAATCTTTTCACATTTGTCAGCATGTACATTGTACATGTTTGACAGATCATCATATTTAAAAAAGGAAGGAATGGTTTTCATACTCCTACCTGTGTGCTTGTCAGAAATCTTTCCTATTATGCACCAAGTCCTTTGTTTTTGGTCACAATGCAGTAACAGCCACACAACCCAAAGTCTGAGTAAACCTATACTGACCACATTTATGCATGTGTGTGAAGGGCAGTCTCTTGAATCCCAACCCTGAAATTATCTGTCCTCTAAACATGATTTTTTTTTAAAGTACATTCACCTCATTAAGACTTAAATATGAGGAAAGAATCACTTACCAAATTATATTAAGATACATGTGCCATTTACTTAATTTAGGGCAGAAAAAGAGTCCTTAGGTCCCAATGTGTTTTCCTGAAGGAACTGGGTTTTCACTGAAGAGTTAAATAACTATTTTTAATTTGCAGCAGTGTCTCTAAAGACGAGAATACATGAAAATGCCTCTTTAAAATGCTATTGTTTATTATTTGTTGCAAAATCATTCAAATAATCCAAACAGGGCTTTTTTGGGGGGGTGGGGGTTATTCTAAAAATGAAACTATTTTGAAAACTAAATGTGAAAATTGGTATTAAAGCATCCTCTCAAAAAAATAGTATAGAAAGGTCTTCACGTACATTAAAGGGCATGCCCAGATCTGCTTAGCTGAAATCACGGATCTAGTCTGTGACCACATGCCCTTTTTTTACATCAGTGCCTGTATGGTTTCAAGTATTTAAGTTATAGATGCATTCTACATCCTTCTCAAAGTATTTAAGTTATAGATGCATTCTGCATCCTTCTCGAAATTCCTATGTTTTACTGCTACATGGTATAAGCCAGAAGTGTTCCACCACCATGGTTTTTTTAATGTTGCTTTCTGATTACAAGCCTTGTTTCACAGTGAAAGAGAATGTATTTTGGATTAAGTAATTAAAGGTGAAGTGTTGACAACTGAAAACAAGTTTAAAACTCTGTGTACAAGTATTCTATTAGTCATGTGCATCTTTAGCAGGTTTGTCCTTTCAAAATAGTTTTTCTTAAAAGGACAAAATTATGGGCAGTCCTGCATGACTGATGAACGTGCCTGACCTGATCCAAATTTCAATGTAATTGATAAAAAGTTATTTAATTTTAGTTGCTTTATATCACTCTCTAGGTCTTGCAGTTTTCATATCTAGAAATGCTTTTTCAAGTAGTATAATGACAGGTTGGAAAGGACCCCAGGAGGTCTCTCAATATGCAGAGGAGACTGGAATGCAAAGAATACCTTTTGGATCTGGTAATTTGTGCTTTCTGCGAAAATCAAATTGTGCAGAAATTTGCTATTAAATGCTATTAAATTTACAACTATTTAATCCAGATATGGTGTATGCTTATGAAAATGCCATCTGTAGTGGTATGAAGACATATCTGGATCTTTCTGTTAGTCCATTTCACCGAGCAAACTAATATACACTTTCAGTGCAATCCAGTATAGCAAAGAACGTGAAATAACTTGAGAGTGTGGTACATACACTCACCAGTTTTACTACTATGGAAAATACTTCAGAAGTCTTATATATGGATCAGGTTAGTAACCAAATCATATTTAATAGTTCCCTATGAGAAGATAAATTAGAAGACAGAGGTATACAATGTACATGTCATTACTATGCTTTTGCTTATGATGATGCATATTTATGAGTATAAATTTAGCTTTCTTCTAAAGTCAAAGACTGGAATTATTTGATTCAGTATCATTTTTTACAGAATATGTATCTAATGAGAAAAAATTGTTGTGTGGAACTTTACTTGCAGAAATTAAATGCGTCCAGTTCATCAGAAGGCAGCACAGTTGATATTGCTCCTCCTGGAGAGGGCGAGCAAGCAGAAATTGAAAGTGAAGAAGCCCTTGAACCAGAAGCCTGTTTTACAGAAGGTTGTAGAATAACTGTTGACTTAAGAGATAAAATGCTCAAATGGCATTATTACCAGCAATATTTAAGTTCTTGAGCCAAATTTGATGGTCCTTCATGACTCCAACAACTAAAAGAAAATACTCTTAGCTAGAGTGCTGGAAATCATAAGCCAAAAAAAAAAAAAAAGGTTTCCCTGGGCTTTGAGTAAATATATCTGTCATGGCCACTCTCTACATCTTGTAACTAAGAAACTTCATTCACTTTTCTATTCTTAAAATGCTTTCAGTTCTTTGAAAGAGCCTTTGAAATTTGGAAAATTAACTTTTGTGAGACTCCATCAACAAATGGAAGAGTTACATGACAAAAGCCAAAAATATCAATATATTTTGGATTGTATTTATTAATTATTCATTTATTATGTCTATTATTGTTTGGTTTCTCTGCATAGACGTTATATAAATTTAGATAGTCACAATCCTATAAAAGAGGATTGCAATGTCTAATTAAAAAAAATATTATGAAATTTGATAAAGTTTCTAACAATTTTGATACCACAGTAAATATTGACTTTGAATTCATTTGCTTTTGGATCCTAACATCTCTTAATCTAATGCAGGTTGTGTACAGAAATTTCCATGTTGTCAAGTAAGTATAGAGGATGGCAAAGGAAAAATTTGGTGGAATCTTAGAAAAACCTGCTACAGCATAGTTGAGCACAACTGGTTTGAGACTTTCATTGTCTTCATGATTCTCCTCAGCAGTGGAGCACTTGTAAGTAGTAAAAAAAATGCAGATGCTGAAATATTTTTTTATCTCCTTAGAAGCAACAGTAAAATTCAAATTTGCTTCAGAAAGACTTCTTTCATTTGAAGCTGTATAAAACTACCTGCATTCCATCATTTCAGGATGGAATGAAACTTGTCCCAAACTTGAAAAGGTTTGCTGAATTTCCCATGCGCTTCCTTAGTGATACTTCTGGTGCACCACTGTAAAGCTGGTGCAATTTTATTTAATCCAGCATAGCTACTCAGTGTTTAAACTGCCTGCCAATTTTCAGCATGTTTGTCAAGAGACTGGAGTACAAAAGACATTTGCTAACTGTGAAAATATAGCTAAATGTACAATCTTAAATCCTTAGGACATATAAATCTATTCAACCCCAGACAGGGCAGAATGCATAAAGTTGCTCCTATTAGTAATATGCTTAAAGATGGGAAATACATAAAATAGAAGGATGCAGAAGGAAAAGGGGATAAAGTAGCTCTGACCTACCTATATTTTATTATTTATTCCTTACTTTTATCTGTGAAAATTTAGTAATATCTAAATATACTTTTTAAATAGGCTTTTGAAGATATATATATTGAACAGCGCAAAACTATCAAGACGATGCTGGAATATGCTGACAAAGTTTTTACTTATATTTTCATTTTGGAAATGCTTTTAAAATGGGTAGCATATGGTTTTCAAATATATTTTACTAATGCCTGGTGCTGGTTGGACTTCCTGATTGTTGATGTAAGTACACATTTTTTAATATCTTAAAATTCACTATAGTAAAGTCCTTTATATTGAAAAACTCATTACTACTAATTAGTCTTCTTATAAACATGCACAACCAAATGACATTGTATAGTTTTTCTGCATTAGTATGTTATTTAAAATATATTTTTCATGCCAAAAGGATGACTGACCATCAGTTTGTTCATTATTCATGGTTAATAATTTTGTACCTGGGATGTATCAAACTTCAGATTTTCTAAGAAAAAAAAAAGTAATTTTGAAAATGCTATTTTTAGTGGACTGTGAATAATACCTTATTCCATAGCAAATGAGACACTACATTGTACAAAGTTCTTCTACAAATACTGCGGCTTTGCAAGTGAACAATAAATTTGGTCCAGATTTCATCTGAGTGCTCAGAACTTCATGCACCAAAGCTATCCTGTTATAATGTTTAATGAAATAGAAAGACAGCGGCTATTTGGTCTAAAAATTAATTAGTTTTAATGGGCTGACAATCTTCAATAGTTAAATCAGACATGACTTGGCAGGGTTTGGGATAGAAGAGAATACAAGGTTTCTTGGCAGCTTTCCCAGCTGTGATACACTTCTGTGCAAAGACCTTGCTTATGTTGTCAGAAAGGGATCAAAGCTGGTCTTACTCCCAGAATATTTTGGTCTTTTGCCTTCACACATGATCTGACCCACTTCTTTGTTTATACATGTTCTCAGTGGGGAACTGAGAGATGGCATCTCAAGGCAAATGTGCAGTTATAGCAATTTCTGCCCAAGATACTGTATTTTTTGAGAAATTTGCATAAATCCTGGTCCCATAAATGATTATTCCTTATGAATATATAATAGAAATGTTTCTGATTAGTGACCTAGCTAGACCAGCCCATAAAATGGAAGACCTTTTTTTTTTAACCTGACAAAGTTCCTTTTGTTATACTGTTGATCTCTAGATATGTCCTGAAAATCCACACTAGAATTGAGCAGTGTGAATGTTTTTTTTAAGAGGATGTTAATATAAAAGACAGATACTCCCTTCCAGGATTATGTTAATAATGGAATTTATTTTTTTTTTTAGATAAAATCCAACTCATGTTTTAGCTATTCTTTTTGTAACAGAAACCTAAACAGATTATTCTGAGCCATACACCATGGTTCCATAGTAATAGTTTAACCTCAGAGATGCTGTTATGTGAACAGGCTCTCAGACTTAGACAGAACATCATCATAAGTAAAGCAGCTTATCTTGCCAACTTTTTACCCATAACTTTTAACTTTATGAACAAAAGCATGATAAAATGAGATTGGAAACCTCTACTTTTGAAGAATTGTATTCAATGTTCAAGAAGCAGTAAAAAACTTCCTACTGTGCCTAAGGCCAATTCAGCAATTCCTTTAGCACCAACAGACAGCACTTGAACAAAATATATGAACTCGTGTTATCTTCCTGTAGAAAAAACAGAGATTCTACACTGCTTAAACAGGCAGTTTAAACAGGTGGCATTCTCCCAGTGAGAACAACAGTGAGCCCTTCTTCATTAGAAGTGCCTAAAGTTAATTAAATTGTTTAATTCCATCCTCTAAAATTATTTGAGTAAACCCTGATAGTCCTTTAGGGCTCTGACCTTTAATATTTTATATACCTGAGTCTCTCACTGCGAGCAACAGCCATAGCTTCTTGCAGTGATTGTGACCAAATTAGATCTTCATAATTACACAAAGAAATGGCAATTTTCAGCTCTGTCAGTTTACAGCCATGACAAATGACTCTTGGTACATTTGGCTACATCAATTTAAGTCCTTATCATTCCATCTCTCCACCCCACTCCTGCTAAATGTAACAGTATCTGCAGCAAGGAGTAGATATTTGGGTGGAGTGTTTATCCACTCAAAATCATTATTAGTGATTATTAGTAAACTAGTTCAAACACATTTATCAGTGGTTTAAGCAAAGAGACTGAATTTTGGAATCAGGCAGATGACAGGCATGGAGATACTTGGTTTTTTTTTGAAGGGAGATGAAGTCTATCAGAGATATCCAGTAAAGACTTGAGACAGCAATAGCTTAACCCAGTACATCTAGATGCTATAGAGCATGTCACCCAGTTAAATCCCCAGGGCCACTGGTTAAGCAATCTGAAAATAGTTTATAATGGAAAGTACAAATTCAGGTGAAGAATGACTTAAAATCAGAACCTAAAAGCTGCCAGTTAAATCCCCAGGGCCACTGAAGTTACAGGAGATACAGCTATGTAAAAACCTTGTATGAAGTCTTGTTTGCGAAAGGTAGCTAAGGCACAGTGCTAGTTTGGAGAGAAAGTATAAAATGAAGAGCAATTACTGTTAAAAAGAGATGTCTTGCTCTCATGGTGAGATTTTAATACATATCTCATAGTTTATTTTTTATCCATACAATATGTTGTCTTTACACTAGAGTTTATTGTCATGTCTGGGTATCTTGTCGATGTGAGTGAACCAATGAATATTCTATTAAAACACAGAGAAATCTGTGTCTTGTTATCTTTGGGCTATATTAAGACTGGCTAAGGATAAAAAAAGAACTCTCACTGTAGAATCACAAGACAAAGAAATTGTATTAGTGACAGTTATTCATAATAACTAATGACAATAATTAATGCAATGGCAGAAACAATAATGTTATTCTTATAACTGAACAGACTTCAGGTACAGAATACAGAACAACAGTATGATTTTCTTCTTAATATGCTTATAAATCACAGCAAGTTCCTTTACAAACTTATCCATTACAGCAATAAAATACGCCTTTCCTTTGATTAAAAAAAAATAATTTACATCCTGATATGTAATCTAGTTGAAAGGTACGGTGATATGAATTCACTAAAATACTATTTTCTGTTAGATGAATATACACAGCAACATAGTATTGAATAATTGATTTCCTACTGTATTCAGAATTTTACATTGCTTGGAAGATTGAACATCAATGAAGATACTGAAAGTATGGCTATATTGTCTTTTAATTTCTAAAACTTCACCAACAGTGTGTTTCCATCTGACTTTTAAACCCTATCCTGTGATAGCAGTCATTTAATAGCACATACTACTTTTTTAAGCATGCCATCATATGACCTCCTACGTTTCTATCAAGTATGAAAACTATGGGATTGGGGCTCTAATGTCACTGTAGGCAAGAATAGTGTCACTATTTATCTTTCTGTTGATTGAATCTGTATTATTTTGAAATAAACAGTGCAGAACTATTTTAAATTTTTTCTTCTGTATTTTTATAGGTTTCATTGGTTAGTTTAATAGCCAATGCTTTGGGCTATTCTGAACTTGGTGCCATTAAATCACTTCGGACATTAAGAGCTTTAAGACCTCTAAGAGCCTTGTCACGATTTGAAGGAATGAGGGTGAGATAAAATGAATTGAGTCTGAATGAATGTATGCATACAAAAATGTGTGTAAGTGTGACATTCATGCCTTCTGCAAACAACTCCACAATGGGAATGCATGCAAAAAATGTGTGAAAAAAAGGTCTTCAAACATGTCCTTATACACAAGATATGTATACAGTTTACGTTTGAAGATCAGACCTTAAACTCATTAAAGTCACCTGCTCACTGCTGCATAGTTATGGAATCCCAGCCCCTTAAAATTTCGATTGATTTGTGGACCTATACAGAAATGTAAAAGCATATGAGAAATTTTAGAATTGGATGTTGACAGGTTTTTTTCCCCAGTTTAGCTGGGAATTTTATTTTATAAATTTCTGAAGCTAACTCCTATTCTCTGTAAATTTGTCAGTGGTTCAGGATGTAACAGGATTAGCTGGAAAAGAGGCAAAAAGAAAATAAAACAAGTGAAGAAGCTGACAATAGTGACACATCAGAAACTAAAGCCTCCCTGTGGCTCCCTGTCTAACTGTCTGGGGAAAAAAAAACCCTCAATAAATGCTGTAGTATTAGGGAAATGTCCTCTGAACAGATACCTGAAATAAGGATGGGGTTGGAAGTATACAATGGAAGTAATTTTTTCAGCTAGTATCCTTTATGTCATCCGAATGCATCTGCTGCCATCTTACCTCTCCACCTACACAGCTAAATCCTTCTTGTTGAGGAAGTTATTTTAGTACTCTGCCAATCTGTCAACATACCCACCAAACTACTACAAGCTGTCTGCTGAAAGTGCAGACTATGCTATTTCTTGAAAGAACTGATCCATAAAAAATTAACAAGGTAATATTGAGAAACCTCCTTTTAATCTTTCACCTCGAAAACCCCTGATGATGCAATATATGCTTAGAGTTTCACCATAGGTCTTTTTTCTTTTTTTTTTTTACATAGGTCTCTATTTTCCAAATAGTGTGGTTCCTGTATGGGTTGAGCTTGCTGATATTCTACAGTGGCCACACTAGGCACTGTGAGGGAGTGTGTCCTCTGGCACTTCACTGCCATCACTATGTTTTACATGATTTGCATTGCAAACAACACCTAAGTCCCTATCTAATAAATGGGCAAAACTTCTATTTATCTTAGACTATTTTCAGTCAAGTTAATTAATTGAAAAATACTATTGTTTTCAAAATCCTACCAAAAAAACCTACTGCATTCTTTACCAGTTTGGTGGAAATTTATTTTTTATTATCTGCAACTTTCTTTTAGTTCAAACACAAGAAATAAAATTTTTGTAAAAGAATTACATTTTTTACTGCCACTTACTGCCCATATGGGGAACCTCAACTCTATTGAATACAGCCAATTAAAAAAAAAACCCTACTAGATAAGTGTAAGAGCAATTGTAGTGAACCAGACAATTTAAAACCAATACTTATAGCAGATGCATTATTAAAAACTAAACATGATATGCTTAATTATGTTGTATGTAGGTGCTAAAATACACTGGTGCGAATATATACATACATTTCTGAGAATAAAAACATTAATAATAATACTAATCATGCAGATATTTAACATGCATACATTTTTATTCAGTCTTACACATCACCATTCACTGATCTTTTTCTGGTTTATTTTCTATTTATAGATTTTTATTTTGTACTGCTGGAATTTAACATTTATTTCTCTCTTTTTCTCTAGAGCACACAATTACTAAGAATCCATCTTGCTACTAACAGGTTTTCTTTTGCTTTTTCTTTTTTTTTTTTCAGACTTTTTCATTGTGTTGGTTTCCATATAATTTATTCTTTGCTTTTTGCAATCACATTAGTTTTTTTATTGNNNACTTTAAATAATGTTTTCTCCATAAATTTTAAATGTAATATTTTAACTGTCCATTCCATATTAATACTGTTTTAACATTTTAAAAGTATTTTTATTTTTTTATTCATAAATTGTCTATTTTGTCTAATTTGTACACTAGGTGGTTGTAAATGCCCTTGTAGGAGCAATTCCATCTATCATGAATGTATTGCTGGTTTGTCTCATATTCTGGCTCATCTTCAGCATCATGGGAGTAAATCTGTTTGCTGGCAAATTCTATCACTGTGTCAACACCACAACTGGTGAGATGTTTGATGTCAGTGATGTCAACAATTATACTCAGTGTGAGGAACTAATAAAAAACAATCAAAGTGCTCGATGGAAAAATGTGAAAGTAAACTTCGATAATGTAGGAGCTGGATATCTCGCTCTGCTTCAAGTTGTAAGTAAATTTATATTTTTTCTTTTTGCTCGTTATAAAAAAGTCTGGGAAAAAATTAGCAAGTTATGACTGTTAGGTATTGAAATAATTTCTTTATAGCAATGATGATGAGTTTGCACAATGCACTGTTACCTGTAATTTTTGTATTAATGATAATAGAGCAACTTGCCATTTCAAGGCTAGGGAATCCAGTGTCATTATTATTATAATAATGTGAAAATAAATGAAAAAGGAACAAGATGCTTTTTAGTCATGCAAAATAAACTTCAGGAATACAGTTCATGAATCCTGCCATGGTGAACAAGACTCCGAGCTTCCTCTAATTCTTAAAAAGGTCTCTTCGCTTCTTTATCAGCTCAGTTACCTCCTAAGACAGGAAGGCAGACAGCAGTTAAAAAGAGAGCAGACATTCTAACTGACTGTCTGGTCTGATGTGAGCAACCACCAGAAACACCTCCCACATAATCTGTTCCTGGGTATCACTACACATCCACAGCAAGATTCGTACAGTCAAAATACATTATCTAAGCACTGTGGGCACTGTGAAATAACCTTTATTTTGTCAATAGCCTTTCAAGGTAGAGTGTTTTATTCCTCATGTCTGTGTTTATCTAAGGAACCAGTTTTGTAAATTAGATAGTTAAAAACAAAAGTATATTAACCTGATATCTTCAGTGCAGATTTTTTTTTTTAACAGGAGCTTGATTTTCCAGACATAGAAGTGGATTTAAGAAAAGGAATCATAAATAATGCAAGACCTGAGATTGGGGCACTCAATGTTTTATGTAGTATGGAGCTCTTTCTCTATTATCATACTACTTGAGTGAGAGGTCTAAAATCCTCTGGGAGAAGTAGGAGCTGCCCATGCGAAAAATATGGATAGCTACTGATAGATCCTAATTGAGTATTAGGTCTGATTAATCATATAACACTTTCTCTAGATGTTTGCAGATAAATAGCACTTGCTACTAGAAGTAATATATTTTGTTAAGTATATGAAACTACAAAGACATAAAATACTTTTATCATAAAAAAATATTCATGGTTTAGAACTACCATATTCCATTAATGCTTGTCAAAGAATTATAGTATTATCCTTGTGAAGTATTAGATGTTTTTTTATTGCATGGCCTATACATTCTGTTAATTACTGCTGCTTAATTTTATTTCACCTTCAAGTCCTTTTTCTATGCACTGTAGTATAGAAATGTCTTTGTTCTAGCTACTGAGCATATATTTTATTTATGCCAAAGAAATAAAGTCTTTAGCTCTTTACAGGCTCCTTGGCTTAGAATGGAGCATTTGATAGCTGATAGCTGATGTAAAACACAAGCAAGCAAGAAAGCAATTACGTTTAGATGATAGAGCTCTGTAGAATCACTTGTCTATAACCTGACATCCAGCTTCAACTGGATGTCAGAAATGTCATGGGATTGTTAGTGCTCTGATATCACCAAGTTATCTAAGAATTATATGTTTGACTCTTCTATCCCAGAGCAGGTCAATATCCCTGGCTGATCTTGATTTCCAAATTAACTACCTGGTTTTAAATGCTTTGCTTCTAAAGGCAATGTGATTCTCAAGCGCTGAGTGATGACTCTAATTCTCTGACCTCAGATCTCATTGCTATCTTTGTAGTAGAGATTAACGTGAGCCATTTTATTACCAATACTTGCCTCTGAAGATGTAGAAGGAAAACTTCTAGTCTCTTAAAGCTATGTCTGGATGTCATCCATGTCACCCACCAAGATAGTGTTGGTCTTTAATTAATACATCACTACTGTGGACCTTTTGCTCTTCTTGTCTTTTGTTATTTCTTTTTGTTCTGATTTTTAATTATTTTCCTTTTCAAATATTCCCTTTCACCCTTTACTTTGCCTGCCTATGGTTTAAGAGATCCATGAGCATGTATCATGTCTCCTCTTCAGTTGATTATCACCATTAACATTCTCCCTTTATTCTTTTCCTGTATTTATTGTTCTTATCAAACTCGGATCCTCTTCTAATATTGCTATGCAAAGTACACTAAATGGCTCTCAACTGTTAACTGAGCCAGAAAGATCTCTGAAGGCTGGCTCCAAGAACAACTTCTTAGTAAACCTGTAATGCACTGCAATTCAGGAGGGCATGAACACTAGCAGAGGGCAAGTTTTCTGCTGTGATAACTAGCAGCTTTACCAAAGTAACAGAGATACTTTTGGGAAGCCTAGCTCCTCCTTAAGATGATTCCTCTCCTGAATCTTCTCGGGAGAGAATGATGGCAGATCTTTTCTACCCCTTATTCTACCTAGACAAAGTCTCTATAGGAACTCAGCCTAAAGTTTTATAGAAGTTAATCACATCTCTTTCACAGTTCTCTTTTTGTCTTCAATCTTATTCCTCAAGAACCAATGTATATTTTGATTTTGAACAAAGACTATTCCTTTTACTTATGTGGGATTAAAACATTTCTAAAAATACCATGACAGTTTAGCCATAGCAAAAACTTCAGATGTATGGTGATATGTGTACAGAATCTGCATTGCTGACTCCATCAATTCATGCTGTGAACTTCATAAAATATCTGATACCATAAGTGATTTGAGGAGATTCTACCTGACCATTTCCAGCATTAGTGCCTGAGTCTACCATTCTCCATCTGCAGAGCAAGCATCCAAAGCTCCAGACACATTGTGCCCGCGATGACACCTGAAGAGCCTGACTTTTAATATTTTTGAATATATAAAAAATAATTTCTAAAAAGCCCCATTACTATGAAAAATATCTTATCATGCTTGTGTTATTAAATGTGGTTTATATATTTTGATATGATTTCATTAAAAGATAAGGTCCAAATGCTGTGATCTAGTTATTTTCCACATTATGAATTTTTACAGGGGAGACAAACAAATTGTACTTTATTTCTAGGCTACTTTCAAAGGATGGATGGATATTATGTATGCTGCTGTTGATTCACGAGATGTAAGTGTAAGACTTTCAAAGATCAACTGTTGGGCATAGTCTGTTCTAGAGTATAGATTTTAAACAGCTACACACACAATAACATTAAGAATTATTATCAGTATAATCATTCTGTAAGGTTCCAGTTCTCTTAATATTGAATGCAATTGACATGCTGGGTCTTTTTTACTAATTGAGTGCAGTTTACAGATTTTATGTCTAAGAGAGCAAATACCTATTCATAAATTATATAACTTGGTTTTTTTACATTTTGTATTCTCATGGGTAATAAAATTTATAATATTTTGTAGGTAGAAGATCAACCTAAGTATGAGGACAACTTGTACATGTATCTTTATTTTGTCATTTTTATCATATTTGGATCATTCTTTACCTTGAACCTTTTCATTGGTGTCATTATAGACAACTTCAACCAACAAAAGAAGAAGATAAGTATTTAAAATGTTACCATAGTGATATACATTATTAGCTATAATGAATTAATAATTTATTTATATAAAGCTAATACATTTCAAATGTTATTTCAAGTACTTGAATAAAAATGTCTCTTTTTTAAACACAAATCAGTAAGTCAGTTGCACATCTGACTGGCAGCACTTCTATAAACAAATGCTAATTTGAATTAGTCAAGGTTCCAGTGATGTTTTACTTAATAATTTTCTATGGCATGATTTGCATTACTTTTGTTAAAGTTGTATCAAAGGTGATTTCTTTTGATTTCATCAAGCACCTCAGATTAGACCTAAATATTCTCCCTTGATGCAATTTATACCTCCAAATTACCCCACTTTTAGCTATGTCTAGCTGTAATCCTAAAAGTCTCTCTAGAATTTAGGGTAGTAAGGCACCAGTAAGGCTGCTATGCACTAAACATATCCTAATCAGCAAGTTATTTAACAGCTTCAGTGTAGTAAGAACCATTTTAGCCATGTCAGTAAATGGGAGCATGAAGATACAGGAAAAAAATCAACCGTCAGCCTGACATGGCACCAGTAGGGGCTTTTTTTGTGTGTGTTAGGAAAGAGCATCCACACTATAAATATCTGGAAAAAAAATTGCTATAGAAATAAAATATAAATATAGTATTATATTGCGGAGAGGCATACTGTTAAATGTTAAAAGTTGTATGTGGGTCATAATAGTAATTTGTTTTGATGTTATTTATTTACTTTGGAGGTCAGGATATATTTATGACAGAAGAACAGAAGAAATATTACAATGCAATGAAAAAACTGGGATCCAAAAAGCCACAGAAGCCTATACCAAGGCCAGTGGTAAGAGTGTTTTGATTTTAGTGTCCCTAATATTAAATACTCATTTAGGAATTGGATTTTAGACAGTTTAGAAGTTATATATCTGGAAAGAACATACATTTTTCCACTTATTTTCTTGCAAAAGTATAATTTGTCCCCCTCCTTCTTTCTTTTTTTTAATTCATCAAGCTACAGTATTCATGTTTCATTTAGAAACACACTCAAAAGTATGAACTGTAGGATTTTAATAAGGTTAATGTGATAAATTTAATAATTTCTTGTATATGTCTAGAAAAGTACACTTGATTGTATCATTTATTGGTTCTATGCATAAACTTAATTTTCTGGGATTTTTTTCTCCTCCCAAAGAAGTTGTATAAAATGGGAATGCAATGGCCCTGGATGCCAAAGACAGAAGGAGCAGGGGTCATCTAATGTGAAAGTTAGATGCAGAAAATCTTATAGAAATTAAGAATGTCCTAGGGAATAAAACATAAACTAGGATAAGTTTGTCTTTAAGAGAAGAAACTACTCTGTTATTTACTGAACTCCTACGGTGTTTGGAAAAAAAATAAAATTCTTGTTGCACCTTATGCACCAAGTGGTTAAAAAATAGTCTTTCTTAGGAGAGACATATGGCCAAAAACATTTGGCTAAGTAGTAAAAAGAAATCTAGGATATTGCACTTGTTCTATGTTTGAGGCATGTAACTTCAGTGGTCCAACAAGCTCACCAAGCACAATTAGTTAAAGGAAGAGACATCTCTGTTAGTATTCTAAAATCATCTACAAAAAATAGTTTCTTTTTGGCTGATGCTCTTGCTGGGTATCAAGCTATACCACCAAGCTATACCACTGTACACCAGTGATATAAATTGTCAATGTTATTACTATTATTATTGCATTGTTTCCCTTCCTGTCCCTTCAGATAAAAATGGTACACTGCTCTATGGCTCTGCTCTAACAGTAGGAGACACAAATCAGTGTGGGTTTGGTGTATATTAAGAGATGTATTATGAATGAGTCCTGCTCTGCATTCCTAAATCTTGCAGACAGTTGCTTTCTCATCTGTCATTGTAAAGACAAATATTTTGAGAGTATAAACTGTATTCCATCTTTGTTTTTGCAGAACAAATTCCAGGGGATGGTCTTTGATTTTGTAACCAAACAAGTATTCGACATCAGCATCATGATACTCATCTGCCTTAACATGGTCACAATGATGGTAGAAACAGATGACCAGAGTAAAGAAATGGAAACAATTTTATCACGGATTAATCTGGTGTTCATTGTCCTTTTCACTGGAGAATGTGTCCTGAAATTGATTTCACTTCGGCATTACTACTTCACTATAGGCTGGAATATTTTTGATTTTGTGGTTGTGATTCTCTCCATAGTAGGTAAGAGCAAATCCCTTTCAAATAAGAACTAGTGGAAGGAAAAAGGAACATTTGTTTTAAGAATGTAATTATATTGAAAATTACATATTCTGTTTCCTATATTACTTACATCTGGAGTCAGTTGTATCTTTATGTACTTTATAGCACAGAATATGCGAAATGTTGCAAATAAGATTTTTATCTCTCCCATTAGATTGACTGTCATCTTCCACATCAAAAGATATGTGCAAGTATTAAGAGCAAATAATTAGTGATATATGTGAACTAAGAATAAATTTGATTTTGGTACCAAAATTGAAAAGTATGTGAAAGGCATGAGACTTTAAATTGATTTTCCTGACTAAGGTCTTGGTGAAAATTTAGATTTCTGTCAACTAAAAGGTAATGACTCTCCAAAGTGAAATTGAGTTGTGTGACAAAATTTAATTATTGAAGAGTGATACACCTGAGGGAAGCTGAACTGATACAGTGTAGATCCGCAGGTAAAAAAAAAATATCTCTAATTTGCCAATATAGTCATTCATAAAAGACAGTGGGAATAAGCTCAACGTCTAGATCTAACTCTAAGACAGAAACTTCTATTTCAAGACTGCTTTGAAAGCTTAGACAGACACAAGCTACCTTGCCAAATTTTCTTCTTTCTCTTTCTTTCTTTCTTTCTTTCTTTCTTTCTTTCTTTCTTTCTTTCTTTCTTTCTTTCTTTCTTTC
>JAOEGS010017469.1:0-13935 GCA_025447755.1 Corythornis vintsioides | reverse complement strand
TGTCGGGATGTGATTCGGATGCCTAACCATAGATACCTCAACTTAAACTAGTGCTCCTTCCAAACTGTGTTTAATCATGATCTAATCAGGCTAAAGGCAGCCACCCTATCCCCTGTTTACACTCTCTCCTGGAGAGACAGCCCTCAGCTGCAGTGAGCCAGCTGCTGCAGCTTTCTCAAGATGACAGTACAGCCCCATGAAGGGAAAGTGCTGCAGGGCATCACACTGAAATTCCCTCCTCCACTCTCTCTCCAGAGTCCTGCTCACTCTTCCTTCTGCTTCCATTCTGTCATTGCTCTGTTTTGCAAAAAAACTCAAACCTTCAAGATTTATTTTCTGTTAGCAAGACCTCTTTTCCCTTACCCTCAATGAACTGGAAGAGAGATGTTGTCTTGGGTGTGGTACTTCTATTGGTGTTGTTGCTAGATCCCCACATATAAATAAACATCACCATAAAGAGATATGTTAAGATTCTAGAACACAATGCAGGATCTATATCAATATCAATATACTTGCAGAAAAATAAACAAGATTTTCCACAAAAATCAGTCTTTGGTATAGCAATTCAAATTAAAACAAGATAAAAATATCTTAAAATATCTTTAAAATATCTGAAATTTCTAGACTCTAATACATAACTGAATCTGTGTTTTCCAGCAGTTCCAATGGTTGATGTTTGCAGAACTCCACAGCTTTTCAGTTATGGAACTTGTACCAAGGTGAAAAAGCTGGACAGACAAATGACCTCAATTAACTCAGAAATGTTCTTTCTGAATAGTATGCAGTAATAACTAGATAGCACTCCAGGAATTTTAAGGGAAGAGTGGATGGCTGTTTACATTTAGATCCTTCAGTCTACAGCTGTCATGACACAAGTTCTTGTCTCATTTTTGTTATTTTTTTTTTTAAATCCATTAATTCCTGACATCATCACAGGCCACAAAGACACCTTTCTCTTTTACTAATAATCAGTGCAAAAATGAACATGCATGCACAAATTAAAGAAAAAAAGTTTACTAAATGGATCCCTTTATATGAAGATGTTTCTTTCAGATATCTTACTCTTTTCTTGATTATCTTTTTTTCTCTATGTAGAGCCTTTTGCCAGTCTGAACACTGGGATTGATACAAGAGAAATGTTGCTAAGCAACATAAAATGGAAATCATGTGGTGGACTAGCAAGCATTTCTAATATAGGCTTCTTGAACCATACCTTAGTCTTCACACCTTAGTCTTAACACACTGTTAACCATCTCAGGGAGAATTTGCAATGGCAGAAAGCAAGCATTCCCTGGAAAACTTCTGATTTTCTTCCAAAGTCATTCCTATTCATTGCTATTAGCCTCCAATGCCTAGCTGTCAGAAATATTTGCACCCAAAGTGAAAGTTAAAATAGTTACAAAAAATCTACTGATGCTCTAATACTGGGAAAATGTAAATATTTACATTGTTGTAAATATTTACCCAGAAAAAAATCTTTATCTTGGTGAAAATGAGTTTAATCTAAAACATTGACATGGCATGGTATGAAACAAAACAAGAAAACAAAACAAAACTTTGCCTCAGTATAGTCAAGATCTTGGATATTTGCTTTTAAGTCAGAGTTGACACATTTTAAAGTTATTTTGTGGAAGTGAGAATGAAGTAGCAATGCATTCTATGTATCTGGTGCAGAAAATTTTCATCTTCCCAACTTGTTAAAACCTTGTTATTAAACCCAGAATTTATCACTTTGTGGAAAACTAGCCAAATAATAATTTGATCCAAGGTAGAATGATACCAAGTATTCCTACAAAAGAGTGTGGCTAACTAAACAAAAGGGTTTTGGTGAGCATTTGACTACAGAGACTGCAACTGGTTCCTCTGCTTGCAAGGTTTTAGCTGCAGCAAGTTGGACTATTTGTTAATGCTAAAAGATACAGAAAACCTGTCAAATAGAAAGTAATATAAGCTACTGTAAATATTGCATAACAGATGAAATTCCAGACAGTTTTAACTAGCAAGTATTGGACACATACTCTAGTTGGATATTGTAATACATAGGTGGACTATATAATTACTAATAAATGGAGAACCTGAATACAGGATACAAATGAACTTCAGGCAAGGAAAGTATTTGAGAGTTAAATGCAGTCCCTTGAGTTTACAGTAAATTATATCCAGTAAACCTATCTGTAAACATATAGAGCTCCATTTTGAAATAATTTTTGTTGATTGTCCTCTTTTTTTCTGATATGGTGACACTGTGTTTCAGAATGTCTTCAAAATCTCATGGCTAAAGCCCTTAAGATGCCTTAAATTTTCTTTGTTTTTTTTCCTAGAAACAAGTGCCTTGAGGCACCTTTAAAGTTGACTTTTTCCCTTAAGATGCAATATTTAAAAATACCATATTGTCATTGAACAGGGTATTCAGAATATCATTTACAAATTTAGATTGAAAGTAACACTTTTGCTAGTAATTTCATTTTTTTACAGTGTGGTGCTAACGTGGGTGAAGAAGTGAACAGACTGCAGCTCTTTCTGGTGCATTTTGAACAAATGCCATTCCTTATGTTCTAATCATTCACTTCTCCAAAGTAGCTAATGATGAGAAGAAGACTGGAAAACATCACTAGTGTAATCATATGGCAGCGTGGGTGTCATTTATCAACTGGAGTTTGCATCACACAGTGTAATACCTGCCAAACAGCAAACTGAAGTTTGTTCTTCAGATCTCTGGCTGATCTTACATGTCAGTGATTTAATAAAAGGTAAGCTCTCAGACAAACTGAGCTGTTGGAAAGAAACCTAAGTTATGCCACTAGGATAGCTGTGAGAAATGTGAGAATTTGTTCTTTCCATTCCCCTTCTTTGTCTCCAAGATGCATGTTTATTCTTCTAACAACTTCTTAAATCATATGTTCTCTGAAAGTAATTCATATAAGTATTTGAAAATCTATTTTACTGTTATTGCTGAGTACTTTGTCATCTGTGAAATGGCAGGGATCATCCACATTGCTCACTGAAATGCCTTAAAAATAATCAATCAAATCTTGTGTTTGCTTTTCCTTTTAAAAGATAAAGTTTATTACAAATTCTTAGATACATTCAGATCTAAATACTATGCATGTATAAATGCAATCACTTTTATGTCAATCAACACATTGTACCTTCTTTTAAGGGACACCATCATTTATTTCAAATTAAATGACTCTTAAAAGTAACTTGCTTTATGTTCTAGAAATCCTTTAAAAATATTCCTTAAGCTGATACTGTAAAGCTGAGACTCTTCAGCCTGAAGAATGCTGAGGGGTGGGGAGAATCTCATTATTGTGCATAAATCCTTGAAGGGAGACTGTAAAGAGGATGTAGCCATGTGCTTTTCAGTGATGTCCAGTGAAAGTGGCACTGCCCCAGGGTAGTCCTGAATCACACAGTTACCACACAACACCTAAATACAGATATTTTTCCCAGATTCTAACAAAAGAGATTGGCTTTTTTTTTAAATTTAATATTGATCCATCACAAGTAAATATAAATATTATCACCTCACAGAAATGTACCACAATAATGCAAATAAAAATGGGTCTGTACAGGTTCATATTCACATCTGTAGCCTGGAGCCACAAAGTCAGCAGCTAACCTTCTGATTCTGTCTGGTTCTCCACTTTATCTTCCAGCAGTAGTATTCCCACACCACTGCACATCAGTGCTCCCTTAGTGTGGGAACATTTCAAGGTTGAACATGAAGAGCTGTACACTTTGCTTTTTGCACTGCTATTGTCAGGTAAGGCAGTGACCTTGCAGAAAGAAATGCCTGCTGAGGCAGATGAGTGATTCCTCTGGTCTTCCTTACACTCAACACTCAATTTCACTATCTCTCTTATTACTTTTATGTCAGTTAATTGCAAATGAGAACCATATGTCTTCTATTAATATTCTGGAATGCTAATACTCCACGACATTAATACTCCACCAATGTGTGTAATCAAATAAATTTCCTAAGCAGATTTGCTGCCCTTTTATTTGTTTTTGTCATATTCTTCCCTTAAACGTGGGTTGTTGGCTGTTCTCACAGACAACAGGTATTTGTCCTAGATAAAGAACTGGTAATTCCCAGTACAGACATTTCTGTGTTCCTTACACATTCAGCATTTGCTTGCATGGCTTTATAACATAGTCTCCACATCCTATTAGATGAGCACCAAATACTTGCAGAACTTCTACCCATGCCAAGAGACGTCAACAAATGAATTCTTTCAAATCAGTAATAACTAGAAAGATTGATTTTTATTTTTTTTTCCTACAAGAAATGCTACTAGGATAGTCTTCTGATTAATGTCTTTCCCCATGTTATGGTGCTAGTATATTAAATTCTTTGTCAGTTAGTAAGGTGGTAATAAGAATGAAAAAACTGTAAACTGAATTTGAAATTCATTACTAAGGAAGAAGTTTCCTGCCTTATTCAGTTATTTTTATTAATTAAATGTGCAATGTTTGCATTTTTTCCTAAAAGTGCTTTATAAGCACTGTGTAAACAATTGTCTTTAAGACTGCCTAATAAAAAAAAAAATTATCTGATTTTATTGTTAGTACAAAAAATATATTACTCCACTGCTATAATACAAAATAAGCTTTGAGTTTATTACTTCATATTAATGAATTTGTTAAATATTAATGACGAAAAAGCCATTCAAGTGATGTTATAAAGTCAGTTTCAGCATTGCTAATATCTTATTGCCCCATTTATCAGCAGCTATGCATAAGCTGTACAAAGCAATACAGCTGGTGGATGAGGAAAGTTCATATGTTGTTAATCTAGTTAATCAAATAACAAATACACAGCTGGGTCTATTAGATATGTGACTTAACAATAAACATTGATGCTGAAATATTTTACCTTCCATAGACAGGCTGATTAGACTGTCTTTTTTAGTTCAGATAAAGAATGGAGCACGAACAAAAATATTTTTAGACTCATAAAAAACCACAAAAATATCTACTGAAACAAAAACACTTATTTGTAGGTAAATATTTTGTAAGGTTACATTAAATGTAATTAAATCTTCAAAATACGGATAACTTTTTACATATTTAATTGTATTTAACCCACTTTAAATGTTCTTCTTTGCATTACATTTGCTACCATTTATTGCACTGCATCAATGTGAACTGTCATCTTCCCTCTGTCTCCCTGAAGCAGATGTAATATGATGTCAATCTTCTGAGCTGAAGCTTTGCTTGAATGTCAGTTTTGAAAGCTGAAATTTGTTTTTCTAACTTCACTATGTCATGGTTGTTGACCTAAACCTTGGAGGCTGAAAATGTAAATTCTGCTCTGCTTTTTATTCATCACACTTCCTGTAGCATTCCCTAAACCCTGTTCACTTCCTTGATCATTATTGTTTCCAGTTAGCTTTTAAAATGTTCTGTTTACGAAGCTGTGATTTATAAATTAGTATCTGGAAGAAGGCAGGTTTAGATCTGAAATAAGGAAGAAACTGTTCACAATGAGGGTAGTGGGAAGAGGAAAAGCCACTGGAAAGGCTGTAAGTGGTCCATACCTGGCAGTGTTCAAGGTGAGGTTAGCTGGGTCTTTGAGCTGCCTGCTTTAAAGATGTCCCTGTCCATTGCAAGGTCCTTTCCAAGCATTCTATGTGCAAGTGACATAATCTCTTACTGCATTGATACAGGGATGCCAATAGAATAGAGACAAATTAAAATCTGGTTTTTAATTTACAGTTTACAGTTGTGTGACTTTGATCCTTTATACACGATCTAGAATACGTATAGTTTTTTTTTATTTTGCATATGCAATGATGGATAACACATTTTAAATACATTCTAATAATAAAGTACAGAATAGAAATGGAAAATCCTTTTAGACTGGAGGTGTTACCACATTGCTTACATAATTCATAGACTTTCAAAAATCCCAAACAGTTCTACAGACAACTGTGCTGTTATTTTAAGTGTGTTGTAGTCTATAATTCTATTGTTTTAAGATATCTATGGTTTGTTTGTTTGTTTTCTTTTTCAAAAAAGTGGAAATAAATGCAGGAAAAATCTATCACTGGTGGATGTTTTGAAATAACCTAAGATGGTAACTGAGGTCCTTCTCTAAAATTCAGTTCATGAACACTTAGGCTGTGTCCTGCAGACCTTGTTGAGTTGTGTAAGTGCCCACTGCACACACAAACCAAATCCCCACTCACTCCAGCACTAACACTGTCAAATGACAGTGAATCTCAGATTCCAGAGCACACTGAAGAGGCAGAGACCAGATGTGTCTGTGGAGACAGAGGCTTAATTACAGACCTCAATTGTACTAGTAAGATCCTGCTTAATTGTGCATCCTCCTTTGATAATTTAGCCCAGCTGCTCTGTGGTTATAGGAGCCATATGGCATAATATGTTTCAGAATACTTTATGCTTTTAATAGGTAGATAGATATATGCAAAATAATGTTTTATCCAGCCCAAAATACAGTGTCACATGGTAACATAAATCATTTTGTATTTATTTATTTTACCTGCTGATAAAAGGAGATTGAGCAACTGAAACTATTTCTCGTGGCTTATTTAGACTCCACCAAAGTCCCTTCTTCTCCCAGTAATGTCAAGGCTCTGGTTTATTAATAGATGAGCTGCTCAGATATTTACATTTTTAAAGAAACAGTTCAGTTAAACTAGACAAGGGAACAGGTTGTGGTGTATTTTTTAATTTATCAGGAAGGAATCTAAATATATATAATGAAGTGTCAGCCTACAGATGTTGTTTTGCTGTAGATGAATACAGAATGCTGAAAACTGCAATTAAAAGACTGATATTGAAGCTAACATTCTTATTGTCAAGCTAAACCTCTTTAAACTGTGATATCTCTGAAGAAGAGTTGCCATCCCTAGTGGTGTTGAAGGAAAGACTGGATGTGGCACCTAGTGCCATGGTCTAGTGGCATTAGGTCTTAGGCTGGCCTGGGTGATCTCAGAGCTCTATTGCAGCCTCAATCACTCTGAGATTCGTAGGCTCCTAGCTGAACTAAGGGACTGTAAGAGATGCTGACAAAACTACAATCAACCCCATGTCTGCTTTGGCCTTGAGGTCAGCCTGGTCTCCCTGGATGGAGGAATGAAAAGTCACTGAGTGTTTGCTCTCTCTCCTTTTGCTGTGCCCTGAAATCAGATTATTCAACCTCCATAGCAGGATTATTAATTCCTGGCCCTTGCCTTTTCCAACTTGGAAGTTACACAGGGGCAAACATATACAAGGTGACACCTCCACATAGCTGTCTCTTCATATTCTGTATCTGTCTCCAGGCAAAGTGGGGGTCATTATTTAATCTGTTGCCACCCAGCATAGCGAGCAAGAGCTTTTTCTGCAGTCAGCTGTAATCCCATCCACACAGATCACAAAGTGAAATGTAAAGAGCCATGTAAGTGCTCTCAGACATTTTATACTGCGGGACAGATTCGTTCCTACAGCATACTCCTGTTCAATCACAATGGTAACAGCATCTATCTCCAAAAGCCAGTAGGTGAGGAGGGAGCGATATGCCAGCTGCATCACACTGCTGGCACAATCTGAAGCTCCTGGCTCACAGAAATTGTAAGTGGATGGATGGAAATGTAGTAATGATGAGCCTACAAGCAACAGAAGAGAAGAGCAGCTGCATTCTGTCCAGGCAAACCATTTTAATGTAATTCCTCCAATACATTTCTTCTGTGGTTTATGTGATAAACAGTAAATGGGAAGAGGAGGGAGCTGGAGTACACCAGGAGATTGCAATAAGCAGCAAAAGAAAAGCAATTGCCCCAACCCTCCTCACTAACATCACACGCTGAAGAATAAGCAGTTGTAATGATTTTTTAAATATTGGCTGTGACACTGAAGTGAGGAGCAGCTACCATCTCAGCTGCCAGCAGCTGCCAGCTGGGTGTGCAACAGTTCTTTTCAGACTGGTGTCTAGGACAGACAGCAATGTTCTGGGTGCTAGGGAATGCACCAAGGAGTTTAAAACAAAAACCTTTTTATTATTCTCCCATAGCAATTCTCCTTATTATGACAGGCATAGCAACACAGCCAAAAGCTTGATCACAGAAGTGATGACTGCATATTTATAAGGTCCATAGCTCTTGTTTCCCAGTGGACTTTGTGTCATTTCAGTCAGAAAATTGCCTCCAGACAAATACAATAATAAATTGGAGAAATCATTTTCTGCATTTTCTTTCACTGTGATGAGGCTGAACATGTAGGAAAGTGTGAAGGTAGCAGTCAGTGTGAAATGCTTGTTCTGGGGGCATTAAATTATCTAGCTGAGTCTTTAGTGAAAAAAAAAAACCCAAACAAGCAACAACAACACACCAACCAGACCAAAAAACACCACAACCAAACCCACAAAACACAAAGTGCATGCCATGCTCTAATGAAATAGAATTCATGTCTTATATTACAATTACAAATGAGAAAATATACTCAAGATCAAATGGTTAGGGTTAAATGCAACAGATGATCACAATCAATTTAATTCACCAAAAGACAGATGTTTTAATAAGGACTTATTGCATAATTCTATACACCTGTTATGTGAAGCTAAGTAGACTTCTATTTTTAATATATTTTTATGTATTTTTTTGTTGGGGTTGCTGTTTTGGTTTAGTTTAAATGAAGGCTTCTCTGATCACTTTGGAGCTATAGTCTAGATTTATTTAAGATATGATCTTGGACTTTTTTTCCCAAGCATAGGTATTTGGGTCTAGTTGACAGATGGTGAGGAGCTCTCAGAAGTTTACTTTAAAATTCCATGTTAGACTATATCATGCTTTATTTAATAGCAGGAAGACATTGTTATTCTGAAACTTTTCTTGCCTGTAGTGATACCATGACCCATATTGAGAAGAGATAGTATACTTATAAAAAGAAGAAACAAACCTAAAATTCCTGTAATTATTAAAGTACAAAATATATCTGGAAGATATAGTATAAATATATAGATAATATATAGATATTTTTAATCTAATATATAGATAATGTATATCTATTTTTCTGTAAAAAATGGAAGAGTACTAAATGAAGACTTACTGATTCTATGAGTAACCTATTTGTTTTAAAATAAAATAAAAACCAAACAGTTCACCAGTTCTCAATTACATTCATAATTCTGTATCACTCCTCAATTTATTTACACTAGAGCTTTGATCATCCTAAGAAATCCATAGTTCCTTAAAGTAGCATAAATAAAATTGTTTAATAAATGTGCTTTTAATATGAAATCAGAAGAATAAATATGTACAAATTCACTGAGTTTTGATAACTAGTCTCTTTTTGCTGGATATTTCCCATAGCAAGCAAGATTCCACATTACCTTATGCACTGCTGACAAAATAATATGGTAATTTTGAAAGCTGCAGCTACCAGTGACTTGTTTATGGCTTCTAGAAGGCATTCTAAGTATTTTCAGGTAAGAAAAGATATTATTCTTTCAACAATATGTGAAATGATTTCATATAAGTGTAAACTGAGGAAGGCTAAGTGATTTAGTTTAGTTCAAACTATTATAGCTAAACAAGTGATGTATGAGTGATTTTTAGAGACATATACTTCAACAGAAGGGTTGGCCAAATAACCAGTATTCATAACATGGATATTCATATTCATATATTCAGGAATATCTAGGATGGTGTTCATATTCATTACATTATTCAGCATTTGAGAGGCTAGTCCAGCACTGAATATTGCAAATATGGAGAAAAACTTTTGTTTGTTTGAATGGTTACTGCCTGTTGACTATGAAACAAACCCCAGCCATCAGTTAACAGCTTCTTTTGACATAACTGACATCCACAGTAGAAAACTAAAATTCACTAATGGATAGAAGATCTAAATGTGAAAACAGTTTATTTCTAGGGGAAGAGGAAATGACAGGACATAAATATATGCACTGATATTTAGTATTTATATTTAGTAGTGTCATATTGGAATGGATTCACTCCCACACCATACCTGAGTAAAAAACTCTAAACAAAGAAAAATATAATTTAAAAAGTAAGATCTTTATCCTTATCACTGAACACAGTCACTTCTGGTGCTGCTTATAAGAACCTCTTATTAATGAATAATTTTGGCTTCTGCCTCGGGCATTTCTTTCTGTTAGATACCAAATTTTGCCCATGGAGCACCAACATCATGCAAAATATTTCTGAGAAAGAAAACACTAGTGCCAAGATTCTAGTAAATATCACTGGATTTTTACTATCAGCATAGGACACCTCAACCTGCAGGTGAAATTATTTAGATAAAGGTGACTAAAGTTCAGCACCCAAATAAGAGTTTCAAATGTCCTGGCAAATACCCATGGCTTGTATGAACTGATTTTAAATGCCATTAGACATATCTCTGTGCTAAGAACATTTTCTTTTTAAAGACACCTAGCAGTTGATTAAAATCCAGAAGCAAGAAGTCTTGCTTGTTTTGGTTTTGGTTTGTTTGGTGGTTTGGTTTTTGTTTTATCTTGGTTTGCTTGTATTTTATTATTTCATTTTTGCTTGTATTTTGTTATTTCAGTTCTGCTGTTTCATTTTTTGTTTATGTTTTTTTGATGTTGCTTTTGGGTTTGTTTTTGGTAAGTTGAATAAATGTAGATTTTATTTTCCTGTAAAATATTATCTCTTACAAAAATATAGTCCTTGGAGTTCTGCTTGGCTTTTGGCATCCTCACTCTCACAATAATAAATTAGAAAATGAATTTGTCTTTCTCAAAAGACTCAAACATGAAGAATGAGAAGATATCTGTATGGGGGTGCTGCTAGAAGGTTGAGAAACAAGCCAAGAGAAGTGAAAAAACTTGCTGCTAAATGATGGTGGTTGTGACATAATTGAGGCCTGGTGAGAAGATTCTTGTAACTGGGATGTCAATAGATATTAGGACAATCTATATAAAAAATATGTGGAAAGATATAGTTATAGAACAAGTAAAAAATATGTGCAACCTCAGCAAGCTCTAGATTAGTAGTGAAAAACCAGAGTAAATTTTTATGGATTGGGATACAAAGGCTGGAAGGAAAATGAAAGGACAGTGTGTGATTGATAGAGATTATAAGGTTGGGAAGAAAAAGAAAAAGTCAGTTCAAACTAATTTTTACATGCTTAAAAACCAAGGATATTTTCAATACTTAAAAACAAATGCATATTTTTTGGAAAATAAATATGGAAAACTATGAAACATGAAAAAAAGTGGATATTTATAAAATAAAAAACATCTTCAATCAAATTATTTTAGAAGAAAATTTAATGGGCGCCCATCATTCAAGCATCTAAATGTTCTCAGTGAAAATGAAAATTAATGGTAGCATTAAGATTTCAATTTTTAATTAAGGCATATCAATCCTAATGGCTGTTAGGAAATAATAATAAAATCCACCATAGTGGAATATGATACAATTAAAACATAAGAAAGAATAGACTCTTTCAAAGAAGAATATAAAGGCCAGGGTTGGTTGATGTGCTTTCAAAGATGAATTCTCATATGAGAACATATGAGATTAGATATATTATGCAAATATGTAAAGATAAGTAATTGTAATTCCAATTGATCTTAAGAACTGTACTATCAGTACAATTATAGCAATCCATGTTTAGAAAAATTAATGTGACTTACTAAGGAATAAAAAATATATATACTAATTCTACAATTTAATGTAGAAAAAGAGTATGAGAAAACACGTGAAAGCAGAATAAAAGATGCTTTGTGTCCAAAATAAAGGCTGAAGGATGTGACTACTATTATAAATGCACCCATAAAATACACCAATAATTAGTTATTTCAGCTAAGAGACAAGGCTGGCACAAGCACAGGATAGAACAAGTATAAAAAAACCAAGGTAATGTTGGAATTTGGAAGATTCTAACTCTAATAACATAGAGTTGAGAACAATTATCTGCTTGCATTGTGGAGCAAAAAGTACATAAAGATGAGTTCAATTTGAAGACAATATGATGTCCCTTGAATCTCACAGTACCTATGTGCAATGGTGCACACTGAGAAAAACAGGTTGAAGTAAACATATTCCTTTATGGATTTTCAAATTTAATTTAATTTAATTTAATTTTGAATTCAGGGCTCCTCAATACAAGAAAGGCATGAGCATACTGGAGAAGGCATATGGGATGGAGCCAGGCTCTGAGTGGTTCCCAGTGAGAGGATAACAGGCAATGGGCACAGACTGAAAGGCAGAAATTTCCCTCTGAACATCAGGAAATGTTATTTTGATTGTAGGGCCCCATGTTGCCCAGAGAGATGGGGGAGTCTCCACCTTTGGAGATATTAAAATGCCTTTTGGATATGGTCCTGGGTACCAGGTTTTGTGTGTCCCTGCTTCAGCAAGGGGTTGGCCCAGCATCCTCTAGAGGACCCTTCCAGCATCAACCATGATTCTGTGATGATTCTGTTCAAGGGATGACTTGATACAAATGGAAAGGTAGTCCAAAATGTATGTTTAGGCTCATTCACTGGGGTAAAACTCTTTTCAGTGGCTGGAGTCCTCTAAGTTAAAATAATTATCTATTTAGTATTTGGAATAAGAAGTGATGAGATGTTAGGGTTTAATTAAAACATAAGCCAGTGTGACATAAATGAGAACTGTCTTGTGAAGTGATCCTTCTGGGTCCTATACAGAAGGCTAATCACTGGCTGCCCTTTAGGGTCTTTACACAACCACATGACAGATGAGAAAGGTAACAGCTTTCCATTGGGAACAAGAATTCAGGATTGCCTGACTGTTTCCATTTCATTCATTTGTTGACATTTTCCATGTTTGTGTCAGAATCTCCAGATTATGTTTGAGAAAGAGCACTTTTTTTTTTTTTTTTTTTTAATATAATGCCACATAGCCAGAAACAGAGCTAGAATATTTTTTTTTTGTTCAGAGTTCATGAACTGCTAGTCACAGCAAACGACCTTGGAATCTGAAAACATCATCCAGCCAAGCCAGCAATATTGGATTTGTGTCAGAAGTGTAAAATATTTAAAGAGGAATAATAGGGGATCATAGGCAGTTGCAGCACAGTGTGTGTGGACGTTTTGGCAGTTCTGAGATTTACAGCACCATAGTTTTATCTGTGGGGGCATAAACCAGTCAAGTTGGTCTAGTACAGGTGTCATCATGGCTTTACAGGGCATTGAAAAAGGAATATGCAACAGGGGCACATTTTCCCTAAGGAAAGTCATAAATAAGAACAAAGCAGTTTATTTGAAGAAAGAGGAAATGATATTAAGGTTGTCAAAACACATTCCCTTCTCTCCATGGCATTTTCTTCATTATGCTGCATAATCACTGCTTGTTGAATGATTCTGGTGCTGTTCCCTGAATATCCCTGCCTAATAGGACATGAAAGACTTTTTCTTCAGGAGATGAATTGTTTCTCACAGTCTACATAATATGAATTTGGTTTTCCCTCTGTGTATGATAACCTGGAGTGTTATCAGTCAAGTAGGTTCAAAACCATGTCATTTCTTCAGGTTTTTTAAATGATGTAGTCACTGAACTTATGTTAATCTTCATATTCACATGTGCAATAAAGAAAGCAATGCAATGGGAAAGGTATGACTGAACAGTGCAGTATAAATGAACTATACACTATAAATGGCTTATTTTTCTAGGTTTTGACATACTGATATTATGGGATCTAAACACCTAAAATGTTATTACTGGAGCATATCCAGGAGTCATTCAGTGTTCAGATGAGACAGTCACTGAATCAGCTCTAGTAAATTACTGGCATATTTGAAATTTTGGCCAGATTTGGTTGAAAATGTTAAAATTAGACATCACAAACCAGAAAACCTATGCATAAAAATGTAAACTTATATATATGTTTATACATATATATGCATATATATATATATGTATGTTTATATATATATATACATATATATAATGCTAAGATCCCAAGGCTTCCTTT
>JAOEGS010017467.1:44093-67968 GCA_025447755.1 Corythornis vintsioides | reverse complement strand
AATACACAATATTGATTTACAGACTTGATCAAATAGATCAATTCTTATTTTGAACAGTATATTTCGTTCCCGATGAACAAAACTCTCTGGTGATGATTCAAGGGAGTTCTTGGTAATGGTGTTCATGTGTAGACAGAAATACAAGTGAAGATACACTTAAATTTGGCCAACCCAATAAAAAAAGTACATTATTCATCTCATTATTCATGCCCTTAACTATATTACTCCTTTGCATTCATAGCTGGGAATGACAGATCTTAGACCAACAGAGAGCACATGTTCAGTCTTGGAAAGATCTTGAGTATCATTGTTTATGAATGTTATCTATGGGTTGTAAAAGTCCTTGTGATAACAATTGAGTAAATTAGGATTAAGGATTGAATATTGACTGGAGAAGGGGATGCATAATGGAGTGGCTTGGTGAAGTGCTTTTTGCTGAAGAGACAGAATAATCTCACGTACAAAACATGTATCCCTGTCTTTCACTGAAACAAAACCTAACACGCTTACTGTATCTATGCCATACAAAGAGATATTTCTTTATTTCTTATTGATTGTATTTCCATCTTTTTTTCACAGAGAAAGCAAACTTGATTAAGCACCCTCCAGTTGCTATCCTGCCTCTTGGAACTGGAAATGATTTAGCAAGGTGTCTGAGATGGGGAGGAGGTAAACTAAAGTTAAAATACAATGCATTATGTAATTAAAAAGAAAAACTCTCTCTTTTGATTTCTTCTTTATGATGTGTGTAAAGAACCATTATCGCTTTTCGTCTTTTTGGAATTAGCTATGTTAGGTTAATGTTATATTAATGATTTTATAGATATTAAAGTAGTGGTTAGAGAAATGCTAGGAAAAAGGTTGGACTTGATGACCCTGGAGGTCCTTTCCAACCATAATGATTCTGTGATTCTGTGAAAGGTTATAATCACTCTTCGTACTTTTTCTTGTAGCTTCTGCTGACACAAAAAATATCCCGTGATGCAGTAAGAGTAGTATTTGGCTATTAGGTTGGCTTTTTACCATCTTGCAGTTATTTCTATGATCAATACCTTAGAAAGGGAGTATTATATGGATTTTAACAGGGGCTATTCTGAAGGGATTACTGAAAACAGCTAATAGTGGGTTTGGAGTGGTTTCATCTTTAATATTAATAAACATTAGATTAAAAATGTGTCTCGGCCTCAGACTAGTTTCTCTGATCCACTCCCCTTCTTTTCTCCTGCAGAGGATTCCAGATAGTAAGTGTTGAGGTACTATTTGTCAGAAATGAGAAGGTAAAGAATGGTGAAAGGAAAATATATGTAAAGTCAAACCTTTAACATCCTTTGCATCCTCTCCTGTATGTATAGACCCTTACTCTCAGATTCTCCAATAACTTATTTCTGTTAAGGATTTGCATTATGGGATAACTTGAAGGAGACACAAAGAAGAAAGTCTTGGGCAAGATTCAGTCTTTGGTGAAAACATGTCAGTTTATGGGCTCAACCAGTTCTATTTCAGTTCTCAGTTGTTTTTTTCAGTTGAGATGTTGTGTATTTGGAACTTGGCTGTTTATTTGGAATTTCTCAGTCTCTGTAGATACCTCTTCTTGTCTCATCATAGCAAGTTTCCTTTCCAAATTTCTGCCTTGTTACCAGGTAGCCTTCAGCAAATTCTCAGTAGCTTCTAGGCTGTAGAACTTCTGTGTTAACCATAATATCAAATTGCTTGAGGACCTTCTTTATTTCTCTGTCATGAATGGTGGTTATTCACATAGAAAAAAAAAATAATAACAAAAAAAAGCCAAACCAAAACCCAATCAAATTAGCTTGGCTTCACTTTCTGAACAGTTCATAGAGTAGAGTCATGGGATAATTCAGGTTAGAAGGGGTTATAGGAAGTCACTAGTCTAAGCTTCTGTTGTCAACAGGAGCAGCTATGAGAGTGTTTAATACCTAGGACCTGTACTTCCATTCACTTCTATTTATTTACCTTCTATTTTGAGTGATTCCATCTGGACTAAAGTAGAACAAAACAGCATGAAAATATTCTGGGTTTCATCATTCTTTGTCTGGTTGCTTTGTGGTAGACAATACCGTAACACAGATTTTCTGAAACTTCCATAGACAGGAATGGAGAAAGGGCTTCCAGAAACTAAATTGCTGGTGAGTGATCTCATAGATGCAGACAAATGGAATTGTGCATGCTGCTATTATATGGTGATTGACAGTAGCCAACAAAAATACACTATACAACCATGAATAAATACCTCAGTGAGCAGGCAGGCTTTGAATGGCTTTATGTAACCATTAAGTACATATTGCTTCAATATAAAAATTTATTTCTGATTTGAAGAAGTAATGAATACACAGATCTTAGTTACCTATTGCAAATTCATTTGGTCCAAGTTGTATTTGAATTTGGCAATGTCACAGTAAAATCCTCTTAATTTTTACACATTCACACATGCATGCTGTGTTTTATGTATATTCAAGAGTGAGTTAAGCAAGTTTTCTATTGAGTATGCAGTATAGTGAACTACTACTGCTAGTGAATTACATAAAGGCATGTTAGTACTTCTTGGAAAGAGTAAGATCTTTACAGAGCAATGAGGCTCATAGAGAAGTTGTTAAAAGAAAAATGTTAGTTCTGCTGCTAAGTCATCAGTTAGGGATTTCAAATTTTGGATTTGTTATGCTAAACCACATTGAAATAATCAACAAAAACTAGTAGACAATTTTTAACCTTTCAAGTCTCTTTTCAGACATTAATCAGACAAGTCTACCATATGTCTTTGTTGCCATACATTTAGAAATCAAAGGAATTTAAATATTAATTTCATAGCAAGAATAATTTTCAAAATATAACCTGGGCCTTTTGGATAACTGTCATAATAAAGAACTGGGGGGTGCTGACAGATGAGAAGCTGGACATGAGCATCCAGTGTGTGCTTGCAGCCTAGAAGGCCAATCACATCCTGGGCTGCATCAGGAGAAGTGTGGCCAGCAGATCAAGAGAGGTGATTCTGCCTCTCTGCTCTGCTCTGGTCAGACCTCACCTGGAGTACTGTGTCCAGCTCTGGAGCCCTCAGCACAGGGATGACATGGACCTGATGGAGGGGGTCCAGAGAAGAGCCATGAAGATGATCAGGGGACTGGAAGGAACACCTCTCCGAGGACAGGCTGAGGGAGCTTGGATTGTTCAGTCTATAACAGGGAGACCTTCCAGTACCTGAAGGGAGCTTATAAAAAGACTGGAGATGGTCTGTTTACAAAAGACCTGTAGTGAAAGGACAAGGGACAATGGTTTTAAATTAGAAAGGAATAGATTTAAATTAGAAATAAGGAAGAAGTTCTTTATCACAAGAGTGGTGGAGCTCTGGAACAGGTTGCCCAGGTAGGTGATTGAAGCCCCATCCCTGGAGACATTCAAGGTGGGGCTTGACAAGGCTCTGAGCAGCCTGGTCTAGTTGAAGATGTCTCTCCTCTCAGCAGTGGGGGTTGGACTAGATGACCTCTAGAGGTCCCTTTCAACCCAGACATTTCTGTGATTTCTGTGATTCTATTTCTATAATCATTCGGAACATTCAAAGGATTGGCAAGCTTTGAAGATAAAAATACTCTCTCCAGCATAAATCTAATGCCCAGTTAAATCTGTAGAATTAATTGAAGGTTACATTCATTTAGGTGAGTGCAAGAGATCAGTGTTGTATTTATATTCCTTTTAATGACAGGTGCTGGAAAAATTGTCAGTACTTCAAACACAATTGTACTTTTCAGGTCCTATATACATAGTTTTCATTTTTCCAGTCATAGAATGATAGAATAGTTTGGGTTGAAAAGCACCTTTAATGATCATCACCTCCCACTAGACCAGGTTGCTCAGACTCCCATTCAAGCAGTAATCTAGACAAAAAAACAACAACAAAAAGGAATTAAATTTTGTTTTTCTTGATTAAATAACTTTTTGTGTTTTGCTAGGCTATGAAGGTGAGAATTTGATGAAGATTTTAAAAGATATTGAGAACAGCTCAGAGATTTTGCTGGACAGGTGGAAATTTGAAGTAATACCGAATGATAAAGATGAGAAAGGAGATCCAGTGCCTTACAACATCATCAATAACTACTTTTCTATTGGTGTGGTAAGACTTATGCTTATCCTTCAGTTATTTTCTTTTTCTGTTTTGAATATATATTTGCATTATACGTCTTCAAGTGAAGAATTGTTTGCTACAGATCATTTATAATGTTATTTTGCTAGTGAAATGAATACATAGATGACTGACAACAATTTACATAAATTTACTCCCACACATTCAAACCATAATTATTTTTCAGGACCCTCTACCTTCCCATCTATAAAGAAGATATTTGTGTTGTTCCTAATGTTTATGAGCAGCCATAGCATTAAATTTATATTGTCATTATGTCCTATAAAAATATAAAGGAAAACTAATCAGTAAAAATTCTGAGTAACCTTTTCTGTTAGTATTCACATTATCAGAACTGTTTAAAAGAACAGTGACATTCATTATTTCTTGAGGGCAGTTTTAAATACTAAAATTAAAAAAAAAAATTTAAAAGAAACTTACAAGTATGTTGTTGGTTCTGTCTTATGGGGGTGTTCACAATTAGAATGAATTATGAGGAAAAGGGGTTTAAGAAGCTCTTTATGTAATAAGAACTTAATCACAGCTTGTGCTTCTCTGTGGTTTCCTAATATATCTACTATCCATGCTGCATGTATGAGGGGAATTAGGCATGTCCAGTCTCACTCTTCAGCCTTTTGTTTTGGATATGCTTTCAAAAAGAAGCAAAAGGAGGATCATGATGAGGTCCAAATTTCACAGACTGTGCAGTTCATAAATAAGATTTTTGACTCCAACACAAATGAAGTCTAATTAAGTTGGGAACATGCTCTCCAATAGCTAGCGGTATCTGTTCTGGAATCAACTTGTTCCACACACCTGACATGAATCTGTATATTATTTTTTAATAAAAAATAAAATACACTTTTACAGACATCTATTTGTGCAGTTGAATATTTCAAAATGTTACTGAAAAGTGTCTTAGTGAGAAGTACAATGTACAACATTGTAAATCTAAGGAAATTAAAGTTGTGTGCTTTAGTTTATTTGTTCTCTCTGCTTCAGCATTAACAAGGTTTTGCCTCAGCTATGAGTGGTTGGTGACATTTTTACTTATTAATTGAAATTCTGTATTTTTTGTATAGTGCCTATCAACAATTTGCAGAGACAGTTTATTCCTGAAAAACATTCCTGGGCTTTAAGTACTTTCTAGTCCTAAATGCTGAAAACCCAATTAATCAGGTCTTGCCAAGGTTAAGACATTCTAAGTAATGAGATATTGTGTAGGGTTTTTTTGCTTATATAAATTTGGATTTTAACCTCTTGTTCAAAGCAAATGCAGAGAACTAGATGCAGCAGAAATAACAGAATAACTCTTCTGGTGCTTAACTGTCCTTATGAGCTGCTTTTTCTTATATCAAGTCTGAACTCCTCATTTTAACTTAGGTTCTTTGTCTCCCATCCTCCCATTATGTGCCACTGTGAAGAGCCTGGCTATGTCATCTTGATAACCTTCTCATAGGTACTTGCAGGCTGCTATTAGATCTCCCTGATGCCTCATTTTCCTGCCTGTGAGCTATCTCATCCAGACAGACTTTTATTTTCCACCAATCAAGACCATAACATTCCAACTTGGGTACAAGAAAGCTGAGGCAGTCAGTGTTCAAAACCTTGATGAAGTTGAACCTGACATCCACTGTTCTCTCACATCTACAATTCTAGTTGTTTTATCATATGCAGCAATAAGAAGGCAATTTATCAGTTGGAGGGAAAATTATACACTAATTTGAAAATTAATATTTGGCAGTAGCATGTGTATATGAAAAGTTTGATTAGTATCTTCAAGACAAAAAACAGCAGTCTACAGCAGTCTTGAAGCTCTGGTATACACAAGGGTATATACTATACTATGTAAGAAACAAAGTGAGATATCAGAATAAGTATGTGCAGTGTTCAACCTGATGAAAGCATGAAACGTGGAAGAACATTAAAGAGCATAATCCAAGCTGTGTGTCAGTTTCAAATCAGGAGCTAGAAAACATCTAAGAGCAATGTAGAATAAGATAAAGATTTTTCAAGTGCTCACATCCATCATTCTGTCAGAATGGCAAGATACCAGGAGAGAAGTTCCATCTGTTTCCCAATAATACTGGAGTCAGTGAAACAAGATAAATATCCAAGAAAAATGAGTACTAAAGTAATCAAGTCATATTTGCCTTAAAAAGAAAACCAACTCTTTCCCCTCAAACCTCAAAAAAACCCAACCAAAAATACCCTCAATGACCATCTGATGAGCTGGACAAACATAACTGATAGAGGACAGATAAGCAGGTATGATAAAGGCAGGAACCACTAGGCCGACTGTCAGACAGTGGCAAGTGCAATTGCTGACATATTTTGGAGAAAACAAGTTCTTTTCCCCATAATCTACACAATCTGCTTTAGTAGTCACATTCGTGCACTAGGCTGATACTGTCACAAGGATCATGAAAGCCAGAGTTCAATAATGTTAGTGTTGGTGTGTTATCTTAGACTGTTCTTGACAATGGGGTTGCAATGCGTTTCTGCAGTTGCTGCAGTAATGGAATTTCAGTCATGTCATATCATTTAACCAGCTTTTTGAGGTTATAAATTATTAGAGGGAGTCTGGGTGTAGACAGTGTACGTCAGCTTGCATGTAGTATTTGTCATGGTTACCCTTTTCCCCATGGATAAAATCACAGAGCTTATGCTACTTCCTTCAAGCACTCAGCTGCTTACCATTAACGGTGGGTCAACATGTATTTGTGGACAGTTACTTCAGATAAACTTGTGTACTGTGGTACTCCTGCACATCTGGTTTATATTATCCTAACTATTTTCCATGTCTGTATCCCAGGCCTGCACTAAAAAAATAAAACAAACCCCAAAACAAAGCCACTTCACAAATCAATTATATAACATGCTCTTCAATTATATAGGATTCTCTCTTAACATACAGAAATATTCTCACAAAATCCAGTACATTGTGATGACTTCAGTTCAGTGTATGAACTTTAAAAATTTTATTTCTCGGGGGTTTTTTTGTTTGTTTTTGGTTTGGTGTTTTGTTTCTGTTTTTGTTGTTTTGTTTTGTTTTTTGCTTGGTTTTTTTTTAAATCCTCAAACTAAAACCCAATACACTCATGACTGGGATATGCCAGAATACCCCAGTCAGTGGAAAAAATAAGAGGAAAAACATGGATATAGATACTCGAAAAGTAAACCCTATATTTGCAAACAATTGCTGACAAGACTAACCTCAGATTTTATCAGAATTAAATCATTTTCACCACTCATGCAGTCACAACAAAACATAAATGCATATTGGTATTTATAAAATGTCTGGACATATATTCCATGAAATTCACAATAAATTCAAATAGACTTAAAACAGATAAACATGGAAGCTGGTGAAATACTCATTTGCTAAGTGAGTAAAAGTAGCTTAGTTGACAGAATTTTAGTTAGGTACTATGCTATTCATCTTTTGGGGGAAAGTTATTAAAGAATATGTAGAGAAGTTATTGTGTATTTTTAATGTTTCTTGAATTGTCACAAAGTGAGATAAAATATTGATATTTTGATAAAAGTTTTCTCAAGGAACACCTCATTAAATGTTCTGTTGTGATTAAACAACATCAACTGTTATTAAAGGCTTGTTTGATAAAAGCATGTGGAAGGCAAAGAAACCATCTTACATATTTAATGATGGAAAAAATGGAAGAGTAAGTAAGAAATCTCTGCTGTTTAGGTTTGCTGTGCTTCCTCTTCAAGATGGATATTCAGGAGAAATTACTTGGTGTTTCTTGGTATCTGGACGACCTTCTGATACTTGGGAAAGGCAGGTGAACCATAGGAACTCTAGGAACTAACATTCCTAGAGAGCATTTCATTAGCATCAATAGAAACTCTGGCTATTAGAAGTTTTAATTGCAAGCACTAGAGTCTAAGTAGGTTTGTTCCTCTAACTGACAATATTATCCCATCATCTTTTATTTCATCTATGTTATTTTAGGGTATATTTAGTTCTACAAAAAAAAAAAAAAAAGAAAAAAAGAGTATATTACATTATATGTCACTTAAAAAAAAGGGAATGGATTTAGTTCTGCAGTAGACCGTACTTTGAAATTTCAAAGCCTTATAACATTTTGCTGTGTGTGGTGATGAGAAGGATTATTTTTTTTTTCTAGACATAGACAAATCCTAAAGATATTTGCTATTTGGGCCCTGATTCAATGCAGAATTTAAGCACATGCACATCTTAACACTAATTCAATGTGACATTTTAGTATATGTTTAATCTTTATCTAACAAAGCATGTAAATACTTGGTAAATTTTTTAACCATTTTCTGCAGTTTTCAATTAATATGACTGGATAAATGCATGTCTTGAATTCTGGGAATGTGCTGTAAGCTAGTTAATTATTCAAGTGAGATTAGTGGGTATACATAACTAATAATCATGTTAATTGGTTTGCTGAACTTACATGAATATAAGCACATGCTTAAATGATTTTGTGAATTCTCATCATCACTTTGAATGTGCTAATGGAATGCTGTGATATATAGCTTTATTTTTCTGCCAGTGAGGGAAAGTACATTTCATCATAAGCAATATTATTGCTCTGTAATCCAAATCACTATTTTTTTCTAAAAAAAAGGGTTAAGAAAATGAATAATCCATGTGTGAATGTAAATATAATTTTAAGATCCGTATTGATATTGGGTACATTATAGCCTCAGTCTTGTAGCCAAATTTGTAGAAATGGTTACTCTTATAGGTACATTCATGCAGAGAACCAAAGATTCATTGTTTACTCTAGTACTTAATGAATCTTACTACCACAAAAAAATTTTAGTATCCTAAGGTATTATTTCTTGTGTTTTATACAAGTATAAATAAATTAAATTAATTGATATTATTCCTACTGTTTATTTGGTCATATAGATCGATTGAGAATTGTGTAATTTCCCTTCTAGTGCATTAACAATACTGAGAATTAAGAGCTGAATTCACTGTAGGTTTTTGAGATTCATTGAAAATACAGTTCTGTGGGCTATATTTAAATTAGCAAGTAATTTGGCTCAGTAGGAGTGTAGCAATTGATGCTGAGTCCCTTCTGTCTACAAAACATGCACTTTGGGAGTCTTAATTCAAACTGGATATAGTCTGATCCCCTGCAATGAACTCTCTGGCACATGCTTGTCCTAAAGTGACCTAGAATGTGACCTAAAGTGACTAGTCACTGTCTTGGCCTGTGTCCCCATATGATGGGAGGAGCACACTGGCCACTCTAAATATGACTCCTTCCAAGGGTATCTGGCTGAGATTCACCAGTCAAAAACAATCACAGAGAGTGGTGATGATTAAGAGATTTGCTTTGAAATTTCATGGCTGTTCTAACAGTTTTGCAATAAACCTGAGAAAGTCATACAGGGTTCTAGTATGTCTGACTTTGACCTAGCTTCTCCTCCTGTTTTCCTAGGTAGATTATTTTCTTTTGCTATTTACCTAAAATACAAAAGACTGTCTATGGGACTGTCTTACATTTAACTTTTCCTGCTGAGGTTAGAAAAATGCTGAGTAAGTTCAACAAAAATGACTCCCTTGTATTAGGTTTATGAATACCTTGTGCACTTCCTATCACTCACTACCCATTGCTGTCATGTAAAATTATTCTTCAGGTATGAAATCAAAGGCTAGAAAGTAACTTGTTTACTATAATATGTAAAAACTTGTAAGAATTATTGGGAGACTCTTTGGTAGTTACCTGAATCTCTCCCTTTAATTATAAGGGATTTGGCAAATAGGAAAATTATAGCATTGTGAAGATGTATGCTAACTTTCATGATTGAGAAGGCTAGTTATATTAAAGAAATGCAATGAGGCATTAGAACGTTGCTAAGCAGATACTATAAAGGATATTTTGTGTCAGAAATGCAGTAAAACGAAGCCTACAGCCTAGATCTAGTGTGTTTTGTCTTTGCATACCTTAGCTAGTAGACATTTTTAGTCTTATATGTTTAGGGGTTTTGCTGGAGGGTTTGTTTTGTTGCTTCATTGGTTGAATTGCATTTGTTTTCATAAAGGAAGGGTCTAAAAAGGAGCCTAGCCAACAGCTACTGTTGCAAGTGACAGTGATAAATGAGAGTACAAGCCTAAAGACATAATTAATTTGCAGTGAGCTTGGAACAGCTCCTTAGCTAAATGCAACTAACTCAGCTACAGAGTGTATAATTAACTTACAGCTATATTAGTCCGAGTACAATGTTATTCATTATATATGTAAGTTATTGTTTTCTCCATATGAAATTTGTAATATACTAAGTAATGATTAAGAGTTCATTATAGTATTTCATTCATATTATCATAATATAATTGTGATTTATGTTCATCTTGTTAGTGTTGTTATTCTTAGTTGCTCTCAGAAGAAATGTCAAGGATATCAGAAAAATGTGATGCAGGTTTTTTGCACTCAGACCAAGAAGTTTCTGTTTTCAAATGAAATTGAAGTTTTAGTCTTCATCTTGATTTTGTAATTCTGTTTATTAGTGATGACAGGAGTGTATTGAGAAAACGTAGGAGCCAGCAAAATTTTATACTGGGTAAGAGTAAAGTGAATAAGCTTGAGGTTGGTCATAAGACTTATACTGAGGTTAAAGTAGGAAGAAGCTTTTTTCCACGCCATTAAAGATACTGTCTCAGAACTTGACTTTCACAGGTCTACCAGAGCCTTACTGTGTCTTTTTAGACTTCTGTCTGTAGCTGACAATGACAAAAGAATTCATTATCAAACTGATTCAGGTGCCCATTGAGGTTATGAAGTACAGTTGTTTCTGAGAACACAGTATAAAACCCAATCTGTTATGTTAACAAAGAGGGAGATCCATTTTATATTCATTTTACATAAAATTAAATTTATAGATATTTAATTATATACACTTAAGAAGAAAACTCTTTAATTGCTTAATTAATTACAAAATAAGCAGTATGATAGTCATTGGAATTTTTTTCCCCTGCCTTCTAATTCTGACTGGCTTAGTTAAGAACAGTCCACCTGTTGACTACATTAAAAATTGCTGATAAAGCTAGAAAAATTGATGTGAGTTATTGATCCTTTGTGTGCATGATGAATACGGTATGATACTATTTTAGCTTGTGTTACATAGTCATAATTTTTGTATTCTTGATTCTGTTAGGGAGAAAGATAAACCGGAAACTAGTAAACAAGGTACATAGGGATAAAGAGGAGAAATAAACAAACAGTGGACACTTCTGCAGGTTTAAAAGACAAATCTGATGTGTGAATTGGGTGTTAAATAGGCACAGGGAAATTTTGTTTTGGCATTGACCATATAACCATATGTACAATTAATATCTGTTCTCAATCTTGAAGGTCAGATAACAGAGACTCTTCTTCAAAAAATCCAGCAAATGCTATTTAGGAAGAAGTTTAGTTCATTATGTGGGAAATATCTAAAAATCTGAGACCTAGAGTTGTCTGCCATTTAGCATTAGTTACATATCTAAAGAGTTGATACCTTAATTGAGATTGCAATGGTAAAAAAAAAAAAAAAAAAAAAAAAAAAAATTCTTTATATATCCAGATCTGCATGTTTTCTACATTTTTATGGCAAAATCCCAAAAGGAACATAATTTAACTAAGCTGAAAGTGGGTGGATTTATCCAAGAAACACTTGTCTTATGTTACCATCCAAACCAGGTGGAACTAGAGGCAAATTACTGAACATAAGTTATTCCATGTCTTACTGGAACAATTTGTACTGAAGAGCCTCTGGCAGATATGTAGACAAGGAACTCTCTATTCCCTATTTGTGATTGTATTTTCTTTTTTTTCTTTTTTCTTTTTTTTTTTTTTTTCATTTAAACTGAAGTTCCAAGGGTAAAACATAGGATGTCTGTTTCTTAGACAATCCTAAAAGTATTTAGGCTTATAACATGCCAAAATAATGGGTCAAAATTGTTGTCCTTGTGCTGTCATCTTTAGTGTCACCAAGGCTTCAGCTTGGCTGATATGGCATCCCAGGGTAAAATACATACAAGCATACATTTTGGTCAGTGCTTTCCACTGCACCTGCTAGGCAGTCTCAGTGTAGAGGATGTTCCCATCAAGAACCATGTAAGTATGAATAATATTGGACACAGCACTGACCCTTGGGGGATGCCACTAGTCACAGGCCTCCAGCCAGACTCAGCTCCACTGACCACAACTCTCTGGGCTCTGTCCTTCAGCCAGTTCCCAATCCACCTCACTGCACAATCACTCAATCCATAATGCCTTGGCCCTCCTGACCTCATCCCTACACAATTGGGCAGCATCCCTATACTCTTCCCAGAGTTATTTGTCTCTGCTTCCACCGATTCTGTGGACTTTTATACAAGAAGTATTTAGGAATAGCAAAATGCTATTATGTTGTAAATCCACATTATGTTGTAAATCAACCTTATGTTGATTATGTTGTAAATCCATCCTTTCCAGTCTTGGACAAATGGAAAAAAAAATTAAAAATCTATAAAAACACACAGTCTGGGAAGTCACTTCTGACCCCTTTAGGACTTGTCTACATTGACTCAGCTTTTTGATTACCTTAGAGAGTAGCTGCAAAAAGGTCTGCTGCCTTGCATCTGTAAAATCCCATAACTGATGACTAAGAAAATTCACTGTTCTTCCATCTTAAACTCAATGTCAAGGGGATAATGTCAGATATTCATTGACATGTTTCCCTGTTTAAAAAAGTTGTCTGTTTCCCAACATATCCAACTGATTTATCACCTACCTGAAATATCCAGCCACGTTCACTGGGGTTGCAGGGAAGGAAGCATCCCTGCTTCCCAAACAGCAGTGGCTGAAGAAGCATCAGGGAAGCAAATACACCCAGCCATAAGCACTGATGGCTGGCTGTAAGTTGGGGATTTTAAAAATAATTTACCTTTGGGCTCTGAGTTTCTATTTGCCTCTTGTGATTTCAACAAGAGATTCACTATGGTGATCCTGTTTCATTTGTTTGCTCACTTTTACACTGAGTGTGTCATGAGACTGAGAGGAGGAAAGGCTCTGCCAGGTCTAGAAAAAATTTCATTTTTAGTCAAAAAGAAAACCACTATCAGAAGGGTTCTTTGATAGTTTTCTTCTGAACTGAAAAACTATCAGTTCAAATATTTACTGTTTTCTGCTTTCATTGCAAAATATCTTTGAAGAAAGTTCAGCATTTTTTTGAAGGAAAACCCCTAAACAATAGGGGTCTAATGAGAAAAACAGAATTTTCTATGATCATTTTTGAAGTTATTAGATTAATAAGCACAGCCTTAGTTAAATGACATTTCCCTTCTTAGGAGTGTTACTGACATTTTGATATGAGAAAGAGAGACCTTTAATGAGATCTCAATCTAAGGTAATATTTATATAATGATACATGAATTCATAAATGCTAGTCAAATAAAAATGCTGTAGTCCATTTTGGCCTTCACCTTAGGGAAATCTGTACAGGTCATAAGATGAAAAAGGTCATAAGATGAAAAAGCTCAGTGAGTGACAACTAATACTCTCTCACTTGACTACCTAATTATGTCTGGCTAATTGTGTGCGTTAATGTTTGAAGCTGAATCTTGCCATGTAACTTAATCCATCATGTAGAGAAAATTAATTGAAAAGATACTGAAATTGTCTCCTTTGTTAGATGTGGCATCTCCTTCGTGTGTGAGTTTTTTATTTTTACCTATCTCATAGAAAATAAAAAGAGGTGTTAGTTTAAAAAAGCAAAACAATAACAACAAAAAGAACTAAACCCAGAGACAAAGCAAAAAGCTGTATGTAAGTTAGTTACTAATGGAGTGTGCAGACAAGTAGTCAGATCCTTAAAATTTTTGTTTCAGATCTTTATTTTTGCTATATTTTTTTTTTTGTTGTGGAATGGTTTATTTTACTAGTTGAAATTGCAGTCTATTACAATTTGTTGTGGCTTCAGAAGGCAAAAATGTACTAAAAAAATCAGCACAATGCATTAATTTCTTCACTGCTTGAAGGAGAAAGGAAGACAGATATATGAACTGCTGTTTCATCTCTGCTTTAACAGAGAAGAAAGTTTGACTAGTAAAATCTGTTACTTAGGCTGGTTTTTTTTATCGAATTAATATCTTGGGTGATCTGACCCTATGACAACATTGATGCCTGAGTCAGTTACAAGGTTTGTGACATCAGAGGCAGAAAGGGAGGATGAGACATCACTACTCTCTCTTTAACTGTACTTAATAGTACAGATTCAATTTTATTCTTGTACTTCTGATCATCTACAAGTAATCTGTGCTGTGGCTTTTCCATTACATGGGTAAAGATAACATGCTGTCTGAACATAAACCCAGAACCAGACCAACCTTCATGTAATACTGTTTTGTGTGCACATACCAGATCAGGTCAGAAGTAGCTTAGGGGTGCACAGTCACAGAATCACTGATTATTTTTCTTCACTACATTATGTCCAGATATTTGAAAAAAAATATATATTACATATTTTAACCTAAAAATGTGTTTCTTTGTTATATAGTCATATAATCTTTCCACTCTCAAATGTCTTCAAAACCTAAAGGAAATGAATTCCTTAAAATATTTATTGACAAGGCAAGAAGGAATATTGTATGTGGGTTTCTTCAGTTTCTACTCTAGACAGCTTTTGGAGATAAAATTAAGAGATAGTAAATGGGTTGTGGTTGTATTTTCAAAACCCTAATTTCAGACTTGTTACTCAGTCTAGCTTTATCTGTTTCAGTGAGAGAGGCTACCAGTGTCTTAAGGAAATTATTCTTTATAGGACTTCTGAAAAGACTTGGGCCACTTCAGTCTAGTCAGATTTATCTATCAGTTTTATCTATCTATTTTTAACTTTTAATTCTGAAAATTGCATCGTACTATTGCGAATTATTCTCATGGAAGTGTGTGTGTGTGTGTGTGTGTATGTGTGTGTGTGTGTGTGTGTGTGTGTGTGTGTGTTTGGAGGTGTTTGGTTGCTTGCATCCCTTTTCCCTTTTTTTTTTTTTTCCCCCTACTTTTTTCCCCCCACTTTCTTCCTTTTCTTTTCCATTTCCCTGAATCTCAGAGGAGAAAAAAGAAAAAAAAAAAATCTACATTCCAGCAAAATAGATGGATGGCCAATAATCAGTAGGACCAATATTTCTCAATTGTCAGATGAGATTTTTTTTTTAAATTATGCTTACATAATGCAAAGCAGCACTTCATCTTGTGTGCACAATATTAGATAGCAGTTTTGTCTATATGGCACCATGTGTGTATACAAACAAAACGTTAAAAAAAATCATGTGGCTAATAAATTTGGGTTTGTGTAACTTTTGTTGCCACGGTATACCTGCATTTCATAAGCAGTTGTCAAAAAATTTAACTACCTACCTTACCTTGTTTCATTTTGTAACCTCAGAAGTACACTTGATGTCACTTGATTCGTGACTACATTCATGTTAATAGTTATCCCTTAAAAATGGCTCTCATTAATAATGAAAATAAATTCCCTTTCTACTCCCATAGCAAGAGGTTTTAAGTGCTACCACCTGGCATCTTAGCAAAAGATCATAATAAGCATGTTTTCTTACAATAGTTCATTGAGATGGTACATGGCAAGAATGAACAAATTTCCACTTGTAGAGCCAAATTGGAGACTCAGTCTCTACTCAGGCAAAAATCAACAGCAGCTTTGCCACACCAGTACATAGCTTGTTCTTCTTAGAAGTGTGATTTATGAAATCCTTATGTTGTCTTTACTACTCCTGTTCTTGTTTGTTCTGCAGGAAGTTTAAAGCCAAACTGCTCTTCTTTCCCCCCTGTGTGCTTGGCCTTCTTTTCTATTTTATCCACCTATCAGTCTATTCTATCTTCATTTATATTCAGCCCTTTGTTCTTTTCCCCTCTTCATGCTTCATTCATTTATCCTACAATGCCCATTTTTTCTTACGTCATCTTCACCACTCTTTTTAACTCTATCCCTTATCTGTCACTTTTGTGTGGAAGGAATTGTCCCTGCTTAATAAAAACAGTGTCTAATTCCATTTAGCTAAGTAGGTTCAACTGCTTTGTGTGGACATTGAAGTAGTTAAAAGTGGCTAAAACAGTTGTAGCTTAACCCAATTAAACTAAATCAATTTTAACCACTCTTTAACCACTTTTAAAGCAACCACAAAAAAAAAAGTGTATCAATTTTGTCTAAATTAATTTATATAAATCAGCACATTTTACATCTGTAAACCCTGAATATCCCTTTTCCCATTATTTCTTGTCTGAACACAAAGTCCTACATGTTTTCTTTTTGTTCCAGTACCCTAATCTCTGGTCCAGACTGATAATGGAATACCTCTGAAAATTGTTTCAGATGGACAGACTGCAAAATGAAAAAAAAAAGAATACAAAAAATGGTTTCAGGCAAATTCTGTCTCATTGCACAACACTGGGATTAACTCAGTGCTGGAGCACAGAATGTATTCCTGAAGATTTAAGTTCACTGTCATTAATTAGCGTATACTTGAGCTTGTCAGGTTAGCGGGGTTTCTTGCATGCCAAATACTGGAAATTGCAAGGGCAGATCTCAAATAAATTAGTTAACAAGTATGTTCTCTGGATCAATCTCAGTCTTTCCTCTTCTCATTTCTTGGGTGGTAATAGCTATTCATATCAGGCATTATTAAAGGGTTTCTGTTTTAACACTGTCAGATACCTAGAAATGGAGCAAGGGAATTAAATTAGAAGAGTGCATACCCCAGAGCAGCAGGTCTGAAACACTAATTGACCCCATGGAGTAACCACTTGAATAGAAGATGTTGCTAGAAAGGCAAATATAACCCTTGAATTTCTGTCTTTTGAGGGGAACACTGAGTAAACGCAGCATGCTCTGGATGCAGTCTTGGTAAACTTGTCCAGTGTGGCATCCATATTTCAAAAAGGATGTTGAAAGATTCAGGGAGGTTCAGAAAAGTGTGACAAGAGTGGTTCAGAAGGTTTCAGAGCTTTATTGCAATAGACAGTGAAGAGACAACTTGATCAGTCTAAATGTGCCTTAATGGGAAGAAAATACGTGGTAGTCAGCAGTCTGTTAAGATAGCAAAGATCTTTAAGGTATAAAAAGGTATTAAACTAGACAAATCAAGGTTGAACATGAGTCACTGAAACTTAAAAATGAAGCATATTAATCAGGGAGACTATCTTCATACTTCCATCACTTCAACTTTCAAGACAGAGCCATTTCTGGAGAAAAAATACATAGCTCAGGAAGAAATTTATTTATGAATGGATGTGTTTAATATTATTTCCTGTTTAGGCAGGAAATTATCATGAACTCTTGGTAAACAATGAATCCTTGGTCAGTGGAAACTTACCCATGTACTTCAACTATACAAAGAATTCCCTTTCTAAAGGAAAGGAAGGGAAACAGCAGTGCACAGGTGGGTTGTTCATTCCCATTCTAGCCTGTTGAAGCTTCTCTGACTTCTCAGTTCCTTTGTCTGCCTATGGTTGTTTGCTGGTCCAGCATATATACTGCTATACTGCTGCACAAGTGTAGCAAAAGAAATTTAAAATGGTATGGTAGATATAAAACTCAAAGGAGGCATAATCTTTTGAAAGCAAGAGAGTCAAAAAGTATTGCAATAAGTGTAATAAGATTTAAGTGTATCATAGTATAAAATAAGGTATGATGTCGTGATGATAGAGTCATAACGACAACAGTACTTATTAAGCAATCAATTTTTGATACATAATACTGTGACTTTCTATTTTATCTGCCAGTTGTCATGAGAAGGAATTTTTAATGTAAAGGAAAATACGTGGAAAGCTAGTAGGCAAATTTCCCTACTCCCAAATTTGCAAAACTAAAATATATAGCCATTTGATGTTTAACAATCTGGCATACTTGATTTGAACCCTATTGCATATCACTTCATTGAGATGGTTCATAATGTTCCCAAAATCTTCTCAGTGCAAATACTTAATTAAAAAATGTTATATTATTTAAATGTGACTCTTGATCATATTATCTTGGTCAATCTCTTCAGCCTTTACTCCCCCTTCTGTTTGAAATCTCAAATAATGATTGGATTTGATAGGTGCTGTGTGGGGATTCACTGAAGCTATTTACAGACTACTGAATTTTAAAAGGCCAATTGATTATTCGTATGACAATTTAGAAGTGGGGTTATGGCAAGAATAATTGCTAGTTCAGAGAAGAAGAAGAATTGAAAATGGTGCAGAAAAAGAGCATGTACATATGTGAAATTCAGATGAAAAGCAGCATAGAAAAATTATAAGGTCTTTTTCACCCTTGGCTTACTGCTTAAACTGTGTGCAACTGTGTCATTTTGTGTGCCATTTCTCTTCAACTGTATTTGAAGTTAAACAGTATGTATGGTGTCTTTTTCTGTCAAGAAGAATGACAGCTTCTATAATTTCCTTGTTTCACAGAGTATAAATATTCCAGTGACTGTTTTGATGGCTACAGTCATTGAGTTTTAACATGTGTATTTATTGATTGCCTTGTTCTGATAATTTATGGTCATCTGCCAAGAACAACTAAGCCTTGCAGTTAAAGATGTTTTTTCAAGTTAGACTAAAAAAATGAGGTCTCTAAATGTAAAACACGTGTATAATAACACACACTTCTTTTATTTGGGTGATAGAGGCAGACTGGACAATTGATAATCCCCCAAGAGGTGACTTTCTGAAAGTCCCTGCATGCAATTAATTTACATGAAAATTCAAATGCAAACTATTATGAAAGTGCTTCTGAGGAATCTCTAACTGCAGGATGAATTATTTTATTATTTCCTTCTTTTTGGTGGAATAGATAATCCTCCTGAATGAATGCAAAAAATCTGTGGTTTATGCTAATTTGTATATACATACACATATATATAAGGGCTAACCAGTTAGAAACATCAAGTGGATTCAGGATTCTTACCTTTGGGAAAATTTTACTACAGTTCTTTTCCTGGTTTAACTCTCAGTGCCAGAAGAAAAATTGATCTTGTTAGTTGATGATAATAGGTACAAGACTCCAAGGTCGGAGTGGTAGCTAGTGTATCAAATGGATGCAAATTTCATTTGTAATCACAATTAAAAAATTTAAGCTGTAGTTTTACTTGCAGTGAGACTCTTTGTAATTCAGTCAGTATATAAAGATATCTTATGTCAGTCTAAGTTTAGTGAGATGGTTAATAGGGCTATAGCCCTTTTATTCTCAGTGTTGTGCCCAGAGGAATGTATATCTTAACCTTTCTTGTATTCAGCAAATTTAATATCACCAACATTTGACTATGAAGGCACAGTATTATTTTGTATAAAAGCTAATGATGAAATTGTACATTAGTTTGTCCTGTTTTAAAACAGTAATGAAAGTTTGTATTCTACTAAACACATAACATTATCACATTTGCCAAGAATAGCATTATTATTTGTAACGTCTGTAGGCTAAAGGACTGGAATAGCTTCAGGTTATAGCCCCATCAGACAGAGGAAAAGGTCACTATGTTCCTCTCCAAATTGCTTTTCTAGATAGTTGGTTGAAACCATATGCTCTGCTTTGTCCAGTCATTACCACCCTTGAAAATGAGTGGCCCAAAAGCTTGCCAGGAAGGAGAAACAGGTTTTGTTTTTGCAGGTACAGGGTCAAATGCCAGCCTTTCAGGAAACTGGCACTGTTATGCCACAAAGGTTAAGAATCCTTATAATTCCATTCTGAAACTTTCCCATGGATTTACACTATTGTGTTAGGCTCTGTATAAGCTACATCTTGCAAATATATTCATTTGAGGATCATAGAGAACTTGTTTTGGATTTTTAAGGGGTTTTCATAAAAATTATTTGATTCAGATTGTATGTTTTGCTTGTTAAAGAGGAAAGAGGACCCAAAAATCAGAGTGGCACAGTTCAGCTCATCTGGCTGACTTGTGAGAGCTAAATATAGGTACACCACAAAAAAACTGAACTGTGCCACTCTGATTTTTGGGTCCTCTTTCCTCTTTAACAAGCAAAACATACAAAGTCAGCCAGATGAGGCCAGTGTTTCCTAGAAAAGCATGGGGAAGTTTTTGCCACCCAGGCTTTCTAAGAAACTGAAGATGTGCTTTTAAATTTTCACTGACATTATTTATATACTGACTGAATTACAAAGACCCTTACTGCAAGTAATACTATAATCTACTTTTTTTTTTTTACATTACCATTACCATTGACAAGTATCTGCCAATAGTAATAAGAGTATTAACTAATAAGCAGTCACTACCAAGTCATAAGTAGTTAACCTTCAATCAGGATCTTTTTCTGGATTCAGGGATCTGATTATGAAGTTTTGAGGCACATGATCAACATCTTACTGATTTCATAGGTCTGATAAAAACACATGGTCCCATGGAGTCCTTAAAGAATCATGTACTTCAATTCCAGCTACTCTGGTCATCAGTCTAACTACTGGTTAAACTACTGCAGGTAATTCTAGTTGTTGGTGCTATTTTATTATTAATTTGTGAATGATCTACACTGCATTAAAGAAAATTACGAGGCTTGCTGTTTTCTTCTTCCTCTTGAGCAAGTACTAAATAATATTTTTGCAAGCATCTGAGTACAATACATCATTGAACCTGAATGGAGTACGTCCAAGCATCAAAGGGTACCAAACAGCACTGTCACTGTGCCATCTAGACATTAATTTCCCACAAAAAGGGTTTACTAGCACTTTGCATGTAAGTTGTATAACTTGTGACCAGCTGCTTCCATGTGCAGTATGTAAGTGATGGGAACATATGGCTTTAATTAAGTAGCCTATTCTAGCTGATTTTTAGGCATCTATCCACATGGCATACAGTATTTGTTGAATCCAAATCAAGTTTCACAGCTGTCTCTTGAGATAAACTGATTGACTGACACGAGCTGCTTTTAAACACCGTCAGGTTAGTTCCCATAACCTCAGGAGATTCAAACAATGAGAAAGAATGGCTCAGCCATATGCATTAAAGCTCATATGTCTAGGCACGTATAAAGATGTATATATGTTTTACATTTCAGGTGAACTTTAATGGATTTCTGTAGCTACTAATGTGGACAGACAGCAACACAGAGACCAAATGAACCAGAAATCTCTGTGTTTTCCTGATTTTACTGTATTATTTAGACTAGCTCAACACCGCTCTGAACTTTAACAGGAAGGACATGCATTGCAATTGTGAAGTGGAAAAGATCATTATCAAAGTACAGAACTGGTGCCTCACTCGTTCAAATGTGTAGAATTGGTTGGTGTTAGCTATTAGGAAAATCAGTTAAAAAAGTCAAATACCAAATTGTTTTAAGTAAGAGTTTATTTGCTAAATACATTGAAGAGCAGCTGAGTCAATCTGCATGTGATATACTCTGATCGTGGGATGTAATTGTTGATGCAAAGGGAAGAATATGAAAAACATGGTTGTGAAATGTGAAGAAATAGTCATAAAACTTAGGAAAGTGCAAGTGTATTTTCAGTAGCCTTTTGGAGTGATCCTTTCTGAAAGGGAAGACACAAAATCACAGCCGATCACACATAATACACTGGCCATAAATTTTACTAAAGGTTTCAAGTATAAAATTGGAAGTTTTGTATTTTATTGGCAGGTTGGGGAATGCCTCGTGTATCTGAGCAAAATCTAGTTTTGTCTCAAAAGGTTGTGTTTTATTACAGAAGATGTAGAAAGTTCAAAAGAATTATGAAAATCATTTTAGACTCTGTGAAATTCTTCTTGGGTAAATTAAACACTTAGAAAACTGATTGAATCATATAATGAATTCTGATTTAATGATTTTCTATAGCATAGTGGTGATGGCAAGAGCCCAAAAGTGCCAAGTGCTGTGAGGGAAGGGTGAGAGCACTCTAAATGACAAGTTTGGAGCTCTGTCATTAATAATCTGTCTCTGGTCTCTATGTAGATATGAAGAAAAACAAAAGACTTTGAATTTGAGAAGATGTATTAGTAGCAATAACTTCTCCTCTGTGGTAGACCTGTGCTCTTCAAAATATTGTGGTGAGCTGGAATGTTATTTAAGCCAGAAGACATAGACATAGTCAAAGAATGGAAGTGGAAGATACCTTTCTTGAGACATCTATGTTGCATAGTGATAGAAGCCACTTTGGAGAGGAAAACAGATAAGTGACCCTTTAACAAAGGAATAAAGTAAATGTAACCAATAACCCTCTCAAAGCTTAGCTGTTCAAGTGAATTGGGGGTGGACTGGTTTCCATATCTTTCCTAAGCCAGACAAGATGGTATAGCAGTTATGAAAGATCTCTATTGCTAAAAATAACCTTGAAATGTGTTTTATTGATCTCTTATGTGATATTCCACTCTTGTAATGACTTCAATTTTTGAATCAAGAACTTGCTCCTTTCTTTTTTCATTTTCTTTTTTTTTTTCTGGAACACATTTTCACATTTAAGTTTATTTAATGTGAACTGTGATGTAAATAAGTTTCGAATGTCAGATTTAATCAGAACTAATTAATCCAAAGGAAATGGTGTTTCAGATAAAACTTTTCATGCCTCCAACTCCAACATTCATGACAAGAACTGACCTTTTATTCTATTAGTATAGCTCTTTTTTGGACTAGGAGTAATTACAACAATTCTTAAATGTTGTGTTAATACAAATAATAAATGTCCTGGCACAGGACAATTGGAAGAACATTCATGGAGGCATGGAGGCAATCACAGTATTTTTAGCTGCAGAAGGCAGTATTTTTCTTGGGCAAGTAATGCTGCTTACTGTGTTCACACCAAAATTTCTGACTAATTAGAATTAATCTTTTAGAATAAATCTCTACGAAATTAGGTACAACAGCTTGGAGACTCAGAGTGTCTGTGTCAAACTACTTCCCTCAGGGTTTTATGTTTGGAATAACATACCTGCAAACTTCAGAGTTCTGTCATTACCATAAAGTAATGTTCTGTCATTTGGAATAAATAATTATTTTCGTTACAAGAATTAAATGTGTAGGTTCTGAAGGAAGATAACTGTTCTAAAAATCTATATTAGGCACATAACTGATTATATATAAATATTATTTTCACTACAATAACTTCACAAATACTTTATACATTTACTGAAGTGCTCACAGTACTTTTACCTCTATGAAAGCTTTTTTAATCTGAGGGTTTACTTCACAAGTAAAGGAATTTTCTCTTTAAAGTTGTAACTAAGTTGACCTAAACTACAAAGTGTTTGTCTTTTGTTGTAAATACAGTCTAGTGTAATTGAAAACAGAAACCTGAGTGAGAGGAAACTTCTCTGTGAGGATCAGAAAAAAAAATCAAGTTATCAACTGGATAAGAATATTTTTAGTTACAGTTTCCATTTGATTCTCAAGAGCACCTCCTGCCATATTACTGGTGATAGCCTGAAGTAGAAAACCAAGCAGCTCTTCTCCAGGCAGGATGAGGAAAGCACTTGCAGTAAGTTAAATATTGAAAAGATTGGTGCTCTGAATTGGTTACTCAGATATTTTTAGCATTGCCTTCATTGTGAGAAGAATGCCAAAATATAAGATTTTTATTTGTAGCAACTAAATTTTCCTTTAATCGGTATCACTAAATCTATTTTAATCTAAATTACGTAGGTTGTTATTACTGCACTGGATGTTTCTTTTGAACTTCTAAACAGTTAATTATTAATTATATAATTGCCTTCATTGTGAGAAGAATGCCAAAATATAAGATTTTTATTTGTAGCAACTAAATTTTCCTTTAATCGGTATC